>JALIZF010001808.1:600000-838081 GCA_029948255.1 Telmatactis stephensoni | reverse complement strand
AATGGTCCAAAATGACGATTTTCAATGGACTATAGCCCATGCAAAATGCTCAAAAATGGCCCAAAATGACGATTTTCAATGGACTATAGCCCATGCAAAATGCGCAAAAATTGCTCAAAATGACGATTTTCAATGGACTATAGCCCATGCAAAATGCGCAAAAATGGTCCAAAATGACGATTTTCAATGGACTATAGCCCATGCAAAATGCTCAAAAATGATCCAAAATGACGATTTTCAATGGACTATAGCCCATGCAAAATGCGCAAAAATTGCTCAAAATGACGATTTTCAATGGACTATAGCCCATGCAAAATGCGCAAAAATTGCTTAAAATGACGATTTTCAATGGACTATAGCCCATGCAAAATGCGCAAAAATGGTCCAATATGACGATTTTCAATGGACTATAGCCCATGCAAAATGCGCAAAAATGGTCCAAAATGACGATTTTCAATGGACTATAGCCCATGCAAAATGCTCAAAAATGGCCCAAAATGACGATTTTCAATGGACTATAGCCCATGCAAAATGCGCAAAAATTGCTCAAAATGACGATTTTCAATGGACTATAGCCCATGCAAAATGCGCAAAAATTGCTTAAAATGACGATTTTCAATGGACTATAGTCCATGCAAAATGCTCAAAACTTGCTTAAAATGACGATTTTCAATGGACTATAGCCCATGCAAAATGCGCAAAAATTGCTTAAAATGACGATTTTCAATGGACTATAGCCCATGCAAAATGCGCAAAAATGGTCCAAAATGACGATTTTCAATGGACTATAGCCCATGCAAAATGCGCAAAAATGGTCCAAAATGACGATTTTCAATGGACTATAGCCCATGCAAAATGCGCAAAAATTGCTCAAAATGACGATTTTCAATGGACTATAGCCCATGCAAAATGCTCAAAACTTGCTTAAAATGACGATTTTCAATGGACTATAGCCCATGCAAAATGCTCAAAAATTGCTTAAAATGACGATTTTCAATGGACTATAGCCCATGCAAAATGCGCAAAAATGGTCCAATATGACGATTTTCAATGGACTATAGCCCGTGCAAAATGCCAAAAAATGGCCCAAAATGACGGATTTCAATGGGTTTATAGATAGTATAAAACACGAAGGAAAAAGACCCAGAATGATCATTTAGACAATGTTAGCCCTGCCTAATCCTAAAATCTTAACCTAATCCTATCTATAGTCTAGGGCAATTATTGGTTCGAGCATGTTATAAGATTCTTTCACTTAAAAAGATAAACCTTAGAAATATACTTTTCATCATCTCTGATTGAACCCTTGAAATGCTGGAGTATTTAGTATACATACCAAGTCGCTGCAAATGCATAATAGAATCTTGGGTTTAGTCAACACCACCAATGATTAACCTTCTATTGTAATCAATGTTCACTTAATTTAAGGGCTTACAATGGAGGGTGGAGATAATAATTAACGTAACTAATTAGCGCGTCTAACACAACTCCCATGGGAACATTACAAACGCTGGTTCTGATGTAAATATTGTTTATTCTAGTAAATATGCTGGACTTTGTTGGTACAATGTTGACATAACAATCTTAGAAAAAGAGTTTCTTTGTCTCTGGATTCATCTACATCAGGTAAGACTCTAGTAGGCCTTCAACTTCAACTTTATTTAGTAATATTTATAACTCACATTTAAGCCACCTATCTCGGTTAGCCAGATATGGTTATTATAGGTGGCTTGTACCTAAATTTCCGTTTTATGTTATATTCATGTAAAATATTTATTCATGTAATTGTGGTACTAAATAAACATATTGTTGTTGTTGTTGTTGTCACAAACTTCTCCTTGAGAAGCTATTATGTAACTAAGTGATTGTAGTTTGGCTTTCCGGCAAAACAGGTGAACAGTATAACAGTATATTTTTGTAACTGACTTTCTACATCAGTGGGACTCTCAAACATCTATCTGCTCTCTGTAGACCTGTTATTAATAGACTTGGATGTGGCAAGGTCGGAGTGTTAGACTAGTACCATTTGTGACAAGCAAACCAACCACATTAGTTTAGTTTTTCCAATTGACTTTCAGCCATAATCTTTACTCGGGACGGCATGGTAATCTGTTTTGACATAAAATAGTTAGTAAGTGACATCGTAACACTGTCAACAAGAACCTAATATCAATATGTACACTACAAACATTAAATATCATGATATTCAGTTTCAGCATTTCCATGCTTAATGAATACGCCCCATTAAATAGTGTTTGACAACACTGGCAAGCAACTTCGCTTATTTTTAAAACAATTTTAGTTTTAAATTTTTCTTCAGTTGTGAATTATTTTGTCATCTTAACTAGTATTAAAAGGATAAGAAAGTTCTAATCTAGGGACAAGAACAAGAATGAGTTGGACCTATGAGTTTAACAGTGATCTTCAATTGAAACTTGAATACAGTGAAAAAGGTCAACTTGTCTACTTGTTTTTCATTTAACTACACACAAGAAATGGTTTTGTTTTGAGTCTGAAAAACTACCCAAATACTACGTCATACTATGTTTACCTATTGTCAACAGAGCAATGTCAAAAAGCCTCATTGTTTGACTAATTATCAATTTGACTGAGGCCTTTTTTACGCTTAAATGATCAGCGCGTAAATACACATCATTAGAGAATCAAACACTTAAAAATCTCTGCATTTAGGGACAATCACATGTATGGTCAAAAAGACATAAAATTCCGCAATACCGGCCATCAAAGTTATCAGTTTTCAAGAAATGGAATCACAGCACTGCAACAGATGCCATGTGTTTCTATTTCCAGCATGCATCTCTATGACAAGAGAGCACGTCAAAATTGCATTAATTCAGTTTTAGTCGATTAATTCGTGCAAATTTTATTGCCAAGAGCGCGATCTTCCAGGGGTTCCTGGCAGAGATCGAGATATGCTAGGCGTCCTCGTTGTGATGAATCGAGTACAGCTGATGATTTTCAAACTTTGGAGGAAAAAGAACTGTATCACAACACTACGAAGGTTATTACGAAGTTGTTAATTTTCGCTCCTTGTCGCTACCTTCTCGCACAACTTCGTCTCAACTTCGTCAGATCATCACAACGAGGAACGCCTGGCACATCTCAATCTCTGCCAGGAAAGCCTGGAATATATTGCTCTTGGCAATTAAATTTGGACAAATAATCAACAAAAATCAAAAAAAAAGTTTTTGACGTGCTCCCTTGCTCTATGTAGTCGACAGAAGACATGGTCAACATTCAATATTCACAACTGAGTTTTCACCATTTCTTTTGTAATATAGGCAAACTTGATGAGCCGTACGTTCTATTAACCAAAACAAACAGTTTGCTAGTTTAATCTGCATTGACAGGGGCAACAAAAAGGTATCGTCTTTTTTGATGAGAAAATTCTTCATCGTCCTCGTTTAGATAAAAATGAAATCGTTTTTAAAGCAATGAAAACGCTATTTTTCCAGTGAGAGAACGTCAGGGTGCTGTCCACTGAGTTTTGGACACGCGCTCATCATGTTATAAATGTTTGTCGGTAGTGGTAGCGCAGTTGAATTATCATTGAATACACTTGCTGGAAAATAAAAACTCTTGTCAAAAATGTCCATTCATAAATAAGTGAAATCAATACAAACACTTAAATTTGATAAGGCGTATCATATTTACCAGAATCTTGAGGATTGCCTTCTACCGTATCGATAGGTTGTGATTACTGTTCGCTGTCCATCGGTTGATAAAACTATGTACGTGTAGCTTGGTGGGCTGCTGTCCATTTCTGAAAAGGAGTTTTTTCAGATTGTTCAGTATAACGGCTGATGATCATTCCACAGTCCTAGCTCTTTCTCAATATGCTATCCTGAATCTGACTCTATCTTTGCTCGATTTCTAGTAATGAATTTGCATTGGCATCCACGGGTCTGGCACGAGTCTTTTTAAATTCATAGAAAGCATTTAATTATCTCGCTTGTCTTCATTCTCAAACACTGCTCTTCTATATTTTTAGCTATTTCCCCAAGGAGCTTAGACAAAGAATTTACCCAACAATAGGCTTTGACTAGATAGACTAGGTTATTTTCACCGCTACGTCATCGAGATGGTCCTTTGGCAAAGTGCGTAAAGGCGTTATTCGTAGCGATTCGTTGCAAGTCTAGGGGCTGAATTACGTCTCCCTCACTGGCCTGGCTAGGCTATACGTATGTTCACTGGACCAAGATCTCAGGATAGCGTGGATGAGGCCGAAATCTTCATCCGAAACGTAAGCCGATTCGATGTCCCAGCTTCTTTGAATGTCTAGGGAGAATCGTCCACTTTTTGGCTGTTCGATTCTCCTCGGGGTCGAATTTTTTTTTCCTTTTCATATACTCGTTTTAGCTTTTTAGATATCTTTTTTAAAGTTTATTTGCCCAATTCTACCCTCAGAATTTTGTTTTTCTCTAAACATAAATTGTAACTATTTCAAATAATGCATGTCTTCATAATTTATGCCGATTTACAAAAGTCTTTCAACCATAAGTCAAACGTCCCCAAACACGATAGAGTTTTGCTAGGAATGCGTATTGATTTTACAATAGAAATTGAATGTAATAGTGGAAACACAAAGCACAGACTTTGAGCTCCAAGATTTCACACTTTATAAACTTAATTATTGAATTGAAAATATTGAGTATTTTACCTTGCAATCACCGAGTAGCTTAAATCGGATCCTCCTTGTTGCGCAACCTCATTTAATACTTTATTAAACCATTTTTTCCTATATTATTATCAGGGACTTACTGTCTACTCACACAAGCGATGGCAGCCACAGCTCTCAGAAGAAAATCATCCGAAGTAGAATTAAGTGAGATTTTTAAAGCACTGTCCTCTGGCCATTACAAACAAGAAAATCGTTTAGATCCTGCTCGTGAAGAACTACCAAAAGATGAAGCTGTTAGGAGAAATTCCTCTACACTGCATACGCGACCAGCACCTTCACGTCGGTCTTTCTCGTCTCCATCCCCAATTCGTCTGCAACTTGGAAACGACTTAGCATTAGACGATCAGGACTCTACGATGATCCAAGAAAATGGTCAGTCTAAACGGGCTATAGAGGAGGGGTTTTAGAGCTGTGAAAAACTGACAATCGGGTTATTGTTTTGCAATGCAGTTTTTCACTGGCAATGAACTCCCTTCGATCCATTTATTTGTAGGACTCTTATAGGACTGGGGTGGTGGTTGGGAATTTCACTTTGACCCCTAAAAGGTACCAAATTGGGTGTGGCTCAAGCTATCTTTACCCTTACTGAAAATATATTAATTAAAAAATGTACTACACAAAAAGGTACGACGATCATTCCCGTCATGAATGGGAATCTCCCACCATTGTCCAACCCCTTGAACTTTTTCATAGCAGGAGATTTATGTACTCTTTTCATATCTATACCAAATTTGCCAAGTCGTCTCATGTTATGAATCGCTATCAATTTTTTTCTTCATAAAAACTCAACAGGAACAGCAAAAGTCGGTGCTGAAGACAGACTGTTAACACTAGAGAAAAAAGTATTTTCTCAAGAGAACGAGATTGTTATCTTGAAGTCTTCTTTAGCCAACATCTTAAGACGACTTGGTGCAATAGAGGAAAATACAAAGAGACCAAAAGGTTTGTTCTACCTCTCTATAAGAAACCATGGATGGAGCAGGGAAGGGAGGGGTAGGCGATTTGAACCATAAATCAATAGTAAAGCAAAGTATAGCGACAACATTTTACGTCGATAACTCGTGACAGTAATTTGAGTAACTGATAAACTGGTCGAGGTTGACGGTGCATGCGCTTATCTTCTCTCTCCATCAGTGCTCCGTTTTAAAGCTACTTAAAACTACACAGAAAGGAAAGAAGTTGAAACAAGGATGTGAGATCCGGGGATCGAACTCTGGACCTCTTGCATCGAAGGCCGCGCACTAACCAACTGTGCTTTCCTTGCTCCTAGACGGATTTGCAACCACTTTCTCCAGATAAGAAAAATGTCACCGTGCGAAATGCACTCATAAAACGTGTTGTTCAGTCACGTTCATACTTATTTTATTTATGGCTCTTCATTGCGTACCCTTTTTCCTACTCAAAAAATGGTACATCATAAGCTCACCTATTGTTTAAACCTTTTGGCACAAATATAGTGCGTTTCTAATGTTATACTTACTCGCTGAACAGGTCGTATGATGCCAGCAATTCCTGTATCAGCAGCCAATCAGCCTTCAGCTCTTGTACGTCCATCAAGATATTCAACAAGTTCTGTACCCAAGTCACCTCGACTTGAAGATGAAAATGCTGATAGCCAGGTGATGAAACTATGTCACTAATGACGTTAATATCAATTTTTACTGATCTTGATCCAGCCGCTCTGTTGGTCGTATGTTTTTCGTTGATATGATCCTTTAACCAACCGGTAAACTTTAAATATAACACAAATCTTCAGTCATTCTGTAGTTACGAAGATGAATTATTGGGTTAGATGTGACACTCAGGATGCAATTTCTGTACGTAAATTTGTAAATCAGTTTACGAATGTTTCGCACATTAAACATGTTTAAGACAAATATATTATTTCTAATCAAAAAAGACAAAGCCCCTAAAGGGGGTGGGGAGAGGAAGCACTTTTATGCTTCTGTGTTAATACTGTTTCGCTTACAACAGGGATCAAACGTAAACCTTGTCAAGGATTTACTCAAATCTATGAGAGCCAAGTCACCTGCACCACGCCGGGACAGCCTCGACAAAACAGCAATGACTGGTGTTACCATGACAACAGTAGCCACGGCAACGGTAAAGATCTTATCTATTTTATCTTTTTCTCCGCAAACGGACGGTCTCTATATCTTATATCCAAAACAATAACGCTACCTTTATCTTTTAAGATGTCATCCACGTCATCCTCAAGTGCGATGTCATTATCAAGCGTGACGTCATCATCAACAGTGACGTCATCTTCAAGTATTACGTCATCAGTTCCTACTGTCCTTGATCAAACGAGTGATGTACCAAGTGGACAGCCGACTTCACCAAGAAGAGAGATAGTTGTAAATGGTCATGACAATGGTACAGCGGCCACTAGCGCGAAAAATGAGGTAAACAATTAGTAGAACACTTAAATGTTGTTGTACAATTTATATCATTCGACAAGAAATGTCTCCACAGATAGTCTGGATTGTTTCACGGTCAAATCTCATCTCTGTTAAGGCCGATTTGCACGCTGCAACTTTTGCCTACAACTGCAGCATGCAACTTGCTTACGACATACGTACAACACGAATTGCGTCGTGTAAATCAAGCCTACAACTCGTCTGCAACTATTGCATGCGAAGTTGCGCGCGTCTAAATAGCCGCTAAAATATGTCGCAAGCAAGTTGCATGCAACAGTAGTAGGCAAGAAATGCACCGTGTAAATCGGCCTTTATGCGAAGTAGTTAAGCTTCAATTTTTTAATGCCAGTTTAACACATTTATTTATTATAATAGACACCCTCAGTCCATTAAGGTTGAACATGCAAAACTGAACGATATTTAGCGAAATTTTTGCTTTGGTAACACGTTGCAATTGTTTGAAATGAATTTTTAAAACATGTAACGCAAAATTATCAATTTGACCAAGACCAAGCGTTGCGCGGAAAAATCGGTTGCAAATCGTCTTGTGTAACATCGCCTTAAAGCGACCAATTTTTCGTAGTACAAAGGATGATCAGTCTATGGGGGTTCGATTGTGTATTGACTTGATATCCACTTTAATCATTATTAGATCAGCCCTGAAAAAAAGCTGGAAGATTCTAAAAAGTCCTTGTCGACTATCAGCACCAATTCAGAGAACACCAATGATAGTGGTCGTTCCAGTCCATCACCTGATATCAGCAGCCCAAGAGGCTCGGTTACAATTCCTACACATGCAAACAAATCGAGTGAAAAAAGTGACAGCTCTCGTTCCAGTCTATCACCTGACATGAGCAGCCCAAGAGGCTCGATTAGAATTCCAACACGAAAACTCAGTAATAACAGCGACAGTCCTCGTTCCAGTCCTACTCAAGATCTAAGCATTCCTAAGAACGCAGTCACGACCTCTTCACGTGCGCGCATACTCAGCGATAAAACCGCTGAGATGAAATCAAGGACACTCACACGATGTGTTAGTGAGGCCGACTTGACTTCTAAACGACCACGGTCAAGGACAGTTGGTTCTACCCCATTGAAAACAATGACTAAGTACGTTTTACTTCTCTTTTGCTGTCAACATTTATTACAATCAGTGAAATATTAATCAAGTTTATTAATGAACGAATTTATCTACATTACCATATTGATAAAATGTAAACATAAACTATGCATATTGGTGATTCTTATAATAAAACAATCCTTGTTATTTTTTGACGCTTTAGACGAAAAAGTGTCTCCAGTGGGACAACTTTACGAAGAGCCACATCATCTAGGTTTGTGCAATAATCCTGTTAATTGCCATTTACTACATTTTAACAAGACGATTATTTGTTTTCTTTTTCTTTAATTAGTTCTCTTAGCATCAAAGACGAACCTCAAACCAGTACAAAATCACCGCAAGGTAAGGGACGTTTCTTTTCTCTTTATTTCGTACTAATAATGGCCATAATATCACTTGTTATTTTACTCTAAGTAGGTTGTAACTAACGAGGAAGCATTTTTCTCGCAGATGAAGCCACACGACTGTACATACGTGGTCGATCACTCAACCTCTACCCACCCAGCGACTTTGTGGAAGATAAGAATGTAGGCCTTCCACCAGAACAGAAGTTGCAACTGGAATGGGTGTATCCTGCAACAAATACATTATATACGAGACCGATATAGTAATTTTTATGGCCGGTTTAGTTTAGTTTAGTTTAGTTTAGTTTAGTTTAGTTTAGTTTAGTTTAGTTTAGTTTAGTTTAGTTTAGTTTAGTTTAGTTTAGTTTAGTTTAGTTTAGTTTAGTTTAGTTTAGTTTAGTTTAGTTTAGTTTAGTTTAGTTTAGTTTAGTTTAGTTTAGTTTAGTTTAGTTTAGTAGCTTTTCCTTCCAATGAAGACACTACAACAACTTTCGCCAATTACTGTGGGCCTTGTATTGTGACAGGTTTTCTTATAAAGAACACAAGGCGCGCGCGAGTGTCGCTTAGAACACGAGGCGCAGCCCAGTGTCACTATTGCTATTCGAGTACTCCACATCTCGCGCCCAGCGTGTTTTATTAACATATCTCAGTACAGAGACACCAGCAGATATTACAAACTGTTCTGTGACGTCAAGAGCCATGCTCTTTCCTCTGATATAAAAATCCAAGCCAGCCAATCAGCTCGTGTGTTATATCTAAAACATTTCATGATCAATGAAAGTGAAAATACAGAAGGGGATCAGTTCCTTAACATAGGCTAGATATGGGTACAGAGGGCGTGACTGCCGTGATAATCTGTTTTATTTGCCCACTGGTGAAATGGTGTACAATATGGCGGCAGTGGTAGTGCTGTACAACAAAGAGACTAGACAACAAAGGCATTACTTGGGGCATAATGATGACGTCAAATGGTAAATATTAGACAGCGTTATCAACATTTTTAACCAATCAAACTTGACCATCTGGTGAAGCAGGTCTTCCTAGTTTCCGTTCTCTGTTACTTTTTGCTCATATTTGCACATCTTCCTCCTGTTTTACTTCTGTCTCTTCTTCCGCTCTTCGGTTTTGATCACCGACACACAATTCTTCCTCATTCAAATTCTGTTCGATACGCGGAACCAATTCCTTTTAAATTAAGTGTGGATCAGAAATTGTTTGAGGGGAAATTGGCGTAGATTGAATAAAAACATACAAGGACTTCAGGAAGCGGAAAACACACCACGATTAGACAGTTCAGGAGCGAAATATATAGTTATCTTCCTTGGGCGTCTCTATCTTCCTAGAACAGTGCAGGGACGTACAGATAAGCTTTTGATCTTCTTGTTTTTGCTTTATGAAAAAGAGATGGGCCTGATATCGATCATTTTCAGTTGTTACAAGTGCTGACTTCTTTCAATATGTCTCTATTTGCTCCAGCATTGCCCTGCATCCAAACAAGCTGTACATAGCAAGTGGTCAAGTTGCAGGTCATGACAAAGATGAAGGAAGGGTTAGTACAAGAATTAAGCTGAACATAACCTTGTAGTTGTCATAGTAACATCCATCCCTTTGCAGCCTCATGTCCGGATCTGGGATTCCATCACACTGGACACTATTCAGATTCTTGGTATTGGACAGTTTGAACGAGCAATATCGTGCTTGGCCTTTTCAATCCAAGTAAGCAGATTGTTTTCTTGTTATGGGTTGCATCAAGCTTCTTCTTCCATGAAGTGCTAGCTCAACATATGGCAAATTTCTCTTGACAGGACAATGGCCGTCATCTTATAGCTGTCGATGAATCGAACGAGCATGCAATCTCTTATTGGGACTGGGAGAACAAACGTCTCATTTCAGAGAACAAGGTAAGTAAGAACCATTATAACTTATACGTCATCATTTAGAGGTAGAGGGCGTGGCTCGACCACGTGGCTTTCTCTATGTAATAACAATATTAAGTACAGTAGAACCTGGAAGTAAAAGAAATTGTCTGGGATTGCTGCTACCCTAAGTTGCTGTTATCTTGAGCTTTTCGTATATCGAACAACTTTTTCATAGTTCGATAAAGTGGGGTTTAGTTGGGGTCGATAAAGTGGGGTTTTTTAAGTTGTCTGTTGTATTATTCTATCAGGGTTCCAGTGATCCAGTTTTAATGACAGTATGCCATCCTTTCGACCACTCAGTCATCGTATCTTGTGGTAAATCCCACATTGCATTTTGGACTATTCTTGAGTCAGGGGGGTTGATGAAGAAGATGGGCGTGTATGGGGTAAGTTATCCTGTAGTACTACTAGTGAGCAGCATGCAAAGGCTCATGCTCAAAACATCTCCCAGTTGGAAACGCTACATATCTTAATAAAACGCAGTCAAGGACTGCATGGGCTTCTGTTATTATTACCGCTACAAAATTGCGTTGTGTGACGAACACTGCTAGTTGACCCCTTCAATATTGAATCACAAATCATAATTCTCCAGGATCAGTGTCGGATACAGGCACAGTTCAAAATATTTAGCACTTTGAGTAAAGCAATTTTTCAAACCGAATAACAAAGGGCTAGCGTTGGCAATGCCTTAAAACTAACTGATTTTAAAAAGCTAGTTGTACGTTGCATCATGGTGAAAGTGATACCACATTGTCTACAGTATTTGACGCTTTAGATCAAAGGAATGATAAATAATTCCATCACATACAAAGTTTAAAATTTTCTTTCATAGGCCGGTAACCAAATATATTGCAGAGATTCTCAGCGCGACCTGACTTCATACTATGAGAAAATTCGTAGATTTCCAGCTCATAGGAAATAGTCTTAATTGCGAGGGCTTCCCAGTTTCAACGGTACCTCCAGCTAGAGTTCGATATTTGGTCAAAATATTGGAGATGAAGCTCAAAATAACACTCCATTCTGAAGCTCTTATAAGTATATAGGTATATCTCGAGTTAAAAGCTCCACTTTACTTGTCTTACTGCCTGAAAGCTATTTTCACAATAGTATAAAAACATTCTAAAGCACATGGAGAAGACGTCTAACGTTGGATTTACGTTGTAATCAATAAATAATCGTAATTGTCGATAAGTAAACGAACACTCACGAAATCATTCGTGAAATTAGCGGAGTCGCTTTTCAGCCAATCCCAAGGTACTACGGACTACTGTGATGTTCGGAGATGTCGATTTTACGCCGAAACCTCTCCGAAAAACGGACTTACATTACATTACATTACATTACTTACACGACGATGACAATAGGCTTCTTTCTTCCTTACGGAAGACAGAAGCCCAAAAACTCGTAGGGAAATGCCTCCACAAATAGTTCACCTTGAATGTACTTTCAAATACTAACTTTGGATCACAACAAGTATCACTTCTTTACAGTTAGTTTAAATGACCGTAACATAGGGAATGCCTCCACCAATAGTTCACCTTGAATGTACTTTGAAATACTAACTTTGGATCACAACAAGTATCCTTTCTTTACTGTTAGTTTATGTGACCGCATATAATTAAATGCTGTACCGTATCTCACCCAACAGAAATTTGAAAAGCCTCGCTTCGTTCTTTCCCTCTGTTTTCTAACTGACGGCAACCTGTTGTCCGGTGATTCTAACGGGAACATTCTTGAATGGCCGCAAGGTAGGCGTTAACAAGACAAAATAAAATTCCATGTTAATTTTATGTAACTGACTCTTGGCTTGTAAGGTACTTTTAGTTGACTGAAAAAGGTACGTTTCCACACCAATTCAACTTTTAGGTACGAATCATATAGGAAGAGCAATCATTGGTGCACACGAGGTAAGCAGAGTAGTGATAGATTTAGATGATGCTGAAACAATATATTAGACTAAGCTGTCTGGAGCCATTAAGCACTTGGCTTAATGGCTCCAGACAGCCAAGCTGTGATCTCCTGCGTAAAGCGCAGTGCACTCCTAGCCCCTCCTCAATCCACCACTGTGCACTGCCCTGTTTAAATACAGTTACCTTCAACTTATATAAACGTTAAATCAGAACTTAACCACTCATTCTCTGAGTGGTTAGTTCCAGAAATAATAATTGATCTATTTTTTACGCAATTCAATGCCATCTGTGCCACGATCATTTTATTTATGTATTCATGATCAAGACCTAATGCTCTCTTTTGTTTCTACAGGGTCCAGTGTTTTCTCTGTGTGCTTTAGATGATGGTGGCTTCATTTCTGGTGGGGGTCGTGACAGGCTCGTTGTTCTCTGGAATGCTAGTTACCAGCCTCTCAAAGAATTTGAGGTTTGAATCACTTATATTCGTCTCTGTATACAGTCTCTGAACTCTCGAAGAGAAATCACTCAGCTATTTGAACAGTATCAGCAACATTAAGTCCATTTATTGATGTTTTGGGAGGCTTGCGCATCTCGGCTTTAATTATTCATTCCCGTGGAGTCTTTGAAGTTATTTACTTTTTTTCTTGTAGCTACCAGAGAGCGCAGGTCCAGTTAGATCTATTGCACGAACTATTGTCCAGGAAAATGATGAATTACAATTAGCTGTTGGTACAACCAAGAACTGCATACTCACTGGGACTATGGACGAGGGATTGTCAACTTTGGTCGTGGTAAGAAAAGATTGATATGATGATTGTTGATAATCGATGACACCGCAGTAATGAGGCATTTTAGAGAGCAAGAAGTCGTAAAATGGGGTGCAGCCATGACGTAGCAAGATATTGGGTGTAAATAAGTTCCGCAATCTCACATGCAAGGGCGTGGCCAAGACTTCTCACTAGCAAATGTTCCCTTAAAGGTGCCCTCAAATGACTCACTTT
Source organism: Telmatactis stephensoni (assembly GCA_029948255.1). Classification (NCBI taxonomy): domain Eukaryota; kingdom Metazoa; phylum Cnidaria; class Anthozoa; order Actiniaria; family Isophelliidae; genus Telmatactis; species Telmatactis stephensoni. Next base: position 824,665 of record JALIZF010001808.1, on the reverse strand, counting down.
GGAAAATGGCATCCAAATTTCAGTCAGGATGAGAAATTTCTTTTCGTCACACAAATAAAGAGGTAGTGGGTGACAGATACTCCAGAACAAGTCAGATGAAATGACTAGAAACAGTTCCGCATTCTCACAAAGGCGTGGCGTTACCTTAGCCCTACACGTGACTCACTTTGGAGAAGGGCAAAGTTTACAAAATTCCTTCCTCCACTTTTTCACATTCCAGTGATAGAAAGTTACATTTTTATCACACAAGTTAAGAGATAGTGGGTGACACATACCCCAGGACAAGTCTGAGATGAAATGACTAGAATATTTCAAGTGATTAAACCAATTTTGAATATGTTTCCAGGGTCATACGGATGAATTGTGGGGTTTAGCCGTCCATCCAACACGTCGTATGCTTGTAACATGTGGCTACGATAAGCAGATTATGTTATGTAATGCAGACAATCACGTTGCTATATGGAAAAAACAATTTGAGGTAGGTTGACATGTAGTGGGAATTGACGTTGCTTGGCTGTAACAGCAGTAACCAGGATTTTTCCAATAAGCTTTTAGCAAGACTGAAATGTAGCTGTGAAAGTGCCACTCTCATTCGTGACTTAGCAACAAACAAACGAACAAACAAACAAACAAACAGACAGACAGACAAGCAAACAAACAAACAAACAAACGAACCTGGAACAGACAAACAAACAAGCAAGCAAACATACACTGCAAACAAATAAGCAAATTAAACAAACGTACATACAAACATTAAAACAAACATTAAAACAAACAAGAAATCTCAACAAATTTTAATTAATAAAATATTGATGGTTCGTTTTGATTAGTGTAAGAATGTTAATAATACATAACTGAACATTTTCTGACCTTTTTACAACCTTTCAATTTTCTAGGAATCTCTTCAGTCAGCAGCCTTCCACCCCAAGGCCTTTGTACTCGCAATAGGAACTCAGAGTGGTAACTGGATGGTCCTGGATTCCATTACTGGTGACCAGCTGGGAGCCTTCCATGATGGACCAGAACAACTTGACACGATCAAATATTCACCTGGTATAAGAATGAACCTTTGTTCATAAATCCTGTTTAACCAGTCAAAAAGGAAAATTAACATTCCACTGACAGCATCTCTCTCTCTAGGAATGATTATCCTCAGGGCGTTGGGCATAAGTCTGTTTCACACTAGAGACAAGAATATAAGCACAAGCAACATACACCAACTCAATGTTATTGCTCATTAGCAGTGCTTCTCTTTTCTGCGATAATGAGTCTGTGTGAGTTGCTTGTGCTTCTGTCGCTAGTCACTAGCGGTGAACCAGTTTTTAGAAGGAGTACTTGTAGACAATGTCGGTCTAAGAGACAGACCTGTCAGGTGAAAGAGATATCATTGCATAAGGGACTATAATGTGAAATAACATTGTTCGAAAATTAAGATTTTAATTTGACCCAAATCTCAAATCAAAACAACTTTATGACCGTCGGTAGCTAGATAAACTGACTTGATATGGAATACCGATTAGTGTTATCCATGCACTATAGGTATGAACACTGAAAATACTTTCATATTACAGATGGAAAATACATCGCAGTTGGCTCTCATGATAACTTCATCTACATTTACACAGTCAGTGAAGATGGAAGAACCTACAAACGTCACGGTAAACTCTCGGTAAGTTGGACAGTTTTTGTCTGATACTTTGATGTTCTTTTAAGTCTTTTACAGTTTGCACACTCTGGTAAATCAACTTCTGCGATATCAGCTTACGATTCTTGAACCTTCTTAGTTTAGATTTAATAGCTGTCCTAATGATGAATAAAGTAATAAGCTACAAGCATAGTATAACGCTTATATTAGGTATCTATTAAGGCTTATAAAAACAGAAACCACGCCCATTATAAAAGCTTCCGGTAATGGCATGTTCGATGAGCTCACACAGGCGTCTGTCTGTGATTCCAATGATATGAATGCGTTGTTATTAATATTCAGGGACATTCCAGTTTCGTAACCCATCTAGACTGGTCAGAAGATAGTCAGTACTTGCAGAGTAATTCTGGAGATTACGAGATTCTGTATTGTAAGTATACTATCAAGTATTTTGATATAATTTACGTAAATTTTAAGAGGCAGGATTAGATGTTACAAAACTCAGCAACATTTGCTTTTTCTTCATTTTCATATATATAATTAGAGGAGTATTAATTATTACCAGGACTATTACAATACCTACAATAATCGTTCCAATCATTATACAATTCTTTCAGGGAACGCCCATCGCTGCAAGCAAGTAGTGTCAGCGTATTCTATGAGGGACATCAAGTGGGATACCTGGACATGCGTACTTGGGTTTCCCGCATGCGGTAGGTAAAAACGACATTAAACCAATAAAAATATCTCCCCATTGTGATATCCAAAGACAGCTCAATAAGATTAACAGCTTTACTTCAGCGGACTTTGTTTACTTTGTCCTGCTGAATCGAATCAATTCGCTTTAACTACACACGACATGCAGCTAGTTCTTTCTACAGTATCCATCTTAGCCAAAATTGTATTCCCAAAATATTTGTCTTTGTTAAACCCCTTGCAAACCTACTGATTGACTCTGACTTCCCCTTGGTCTCATGAATTCCAGGTATTTGGCCAGAAGGCGCTGATGGTACTGATATTAATGCTTGCTGTCGTTCGACAAGCTCCGAGTTTCTTGTGACAGGAGATGATTTTGGTCAAGTTAATTTCTTTCGATATCCAGTGTCGAAAATCAAGGTATGCCATTAAAAACCCTGAACCATTTTACCTTCTCGTTATTGAAGTTCAGCCTGACTAAGCTCAGTCTTAGGCACGAGTTCCACAACTATTCTGAGCATAGGGGAAATATAATTGAGTCTCCACCCAGCCCTATCATCTAAACTAAGTCAACAGAGAAGGAAAACTAGTATAACAAAGTCTATAACAAGTATTCCCATCCTTCGCAAACTTTCAATTTTATTGCTTTTCAGTCTGATTGTCAAAACTGTGTTGGCCATAGCTCTCACGTGACCTGTGTAAGATTCACATGTGACGACACAAGAGTAATTTCTACTGGAGGAAAAGACTGTAGTATCATGCAGTGGAAGATTATTGGTTAGATGCAATCACGTGATCGGGCCACGTGACAAATGCGCACTGGCATATTTAGTTGAAAAACGCACTGTAAAAATAAGATATGAAGGAAAATTGTACACTTTTGGAATAAAATCTCTTAGTTGCCTGTAACAAAATAAAGCTCTTCAAAACTGATTAGCAATTAGAGATCTGATCTCTGGGATGACAAACAAGATAAAGCGTTTTTAAGAGAGGTTCAAATCGAAGCAAAAACAATCTAAAATTAATGCATACAATAAGGAAACTATAATTTTACACTTCATTGCTCAATTTGTGTATTATAAAATCTGTTTTCCTCTTAAACAGCCGTCTTTCCTCTTTCTTTTGTCAAGATGTCACAGTAGACTTCCTTTTTTGTTTCATAATATTGCGCATTAAATATGGCTGTTTATTAAAGCAACTGTTTTTTAGCCTGTACAATGAAACCAACGTATTTTTAATAACTTAAACCAACGTATTTTTAATGGCGGTTTTTGTGAAGCGAACTTGTTAATTATTTGTTTGCAGTTGAGCTATTGAGCTTGAATGAATCTCCCTATGTCCTTGTTTGCCAAAGCAGAGACGTTTTATCAGTGTTAGCAATCATTGTGCTGTGAATGATTTCTTGTAAACTCAACTTCCCCTTGGTCTAATCAACACAAAGGCGCGTTTTTCATTCAATGGCAGGTGTGTTGTTCTAATCTTGGAAGTAATGACTACTTGGTGTCGCTGTGCAAAGTGAGCTTTTGAACCATCCCTGACACATGCCGGGTTTTCATTCATGTTTTGCCCTAGTAACATCAAGCCAGGGTTTTGAAGACCCGTTGTGTTTGTTAAGCTGTCAGGGAGTTTTTCCACTCTCTTGAACATTGAAGAAGTCAATGAAAATTTTCTTTAGCTTCTAAGAAAACTAACAAAAGTAATTATGGCTTCACTTGAAGAACTGAAAGCTACTTTGAGCAAATTTTACTTGATTTCAGATTGTTTTTGTTTTTTGGTGTTTTTTTTAACGGAGAAAATTGTTTTCCATCCGCTTTCAGTGTCGTTTGTGTCTGATCCAAAACTAAATATCACAATTAAGAGCCTCTTTTGTACCCCTAACAAACAAAAACAATGGAAATATATCAGTAACAAAAGCTACATGCAAAGCATCAACAGTCACCCTCGTCTTACGAAGTAGTTAAAATCTTCATATAGATCAAATAACTACTTCAAACCTGTTTTTAGAGTTTAATAAAATTACAGAACAGTTATAGTTTAAATGAATAGATACTCTAAAGGAATAGGACTGTTTCTTCACTGAATTACTGCTAGCAAGCTGAACAGTGAGATATCAGAAAAGAGAGACGAAGTCAACAGAGGAACCCGGCTAATAGGGGGATCAATGCTGCTATCATCTGATTCAATATTCTCTCTGTAGTGTGTATAGTTTGATTGACACTATATATTCCACTTGTGCGAGGTTGTTTAATAATCCTGCCGGTCTATCTACAAATTATTACCACAATTAATTTCTTCCTTTCACAACACCATCTGAGATCATTTAATTTAAAAATTGCCTAGCTATTACAATTGCTACACATTAATTGTTTGGAATAAGCTTTCAGAGATATTAAACAACATTTTTTATTTGAAAATTATTGCAAAATGACGAGTTTTTTTCGTGAAGTGTGTTTTAATATCTAAAAGCATTACGACCAGACTTTTGGCGTATCATCTTTCGTTTTGTAAACTCGATATAAATATCATGTAGCCTTTAAAATATCTAAACTCCACTTATGACCTCAAACAAAGAATCTAAACAATACAGTTTTCTCTCGAGTGCCATATTCTTGTTATTCTTTCAGAGGTTAATGGTCATCTATTTACAGTACGTCCAAAACAATCTCTCTTTCCCACGAGGCTGCAGTACACTCATTTTCAGTACGAATATCTTTTGAGAAAGTTTTTTTCTGAATACCACAGCTAAAATATCACAGAAAACTCGTCCATTATTCAATCAGTAATTGTATCTCTTTACCTTTCGCGAAGGAATTACAATTTATCAATGGTATTTTAGGCGGACATTAACGGGCTAAGAAATCAATAAACTAGCCCGCTAAGTCTGTGTATATAATAAATATCAACAGCCAAAATCGAAAGGCTTTTTAGTAAAGTATGACAATTACTCGCTGGTAAATGAACGAACTGGTTTAAGTTTGTTTTCATAATGGTTTTGGAGCAAAAGGGTCGAAAAGATAACCATTTGGTATTTTCTTAAATGGGTTTCAACAAATACCGTAAAAACAACGCCAATATTTCCGACAGAAATGTTTCACATATTTTTTGCTTGACTTAATGACTGTTTTGAAAGAGGAAATGAGATCAGTGATGAACTTTCACAAAAAATGATAAAAAGAAAAACCGATATACGTATAATATTTCCAATTATAATCATGGTAAAAACCACATTTAAGGGATAGTCACAAACTAGAATAGACAACCTTGCAATTTTTACAAAAGACCAAATGATTAAGTTTCATGTTGATTGACCAAAACAGCAATGCCAATCTGGTCCCAATACGGCCGCTGACGGCGGATAAATGTGGTTGAACAATAAAAAAATGAGATATTCGGTTGCTATCATCAAAAATTATCCGCGCTGGTTAGGATATCATTACAAATGAGGTACAGATCATGGTCTTAAATGGTAACATTACACGAGTTTATGACACAAGAGAAGCAAGGACGAGAGCTGGTGTATGGTTAGATCATTACCACAGGACGTCTGTAGCGGCGGTATAGTGTAGTGTTCTGAGGAAGTGGTTTGTGGACGTTATTTGATACCATATCAACAAATGCAAAAATCAAACTAATCGTCCTACGAAGTACTCAAGAAAAGCAACATTACTTTCAAATATGTTTATCAACGCTTTAAAGTTCCAAAACACGACAGTTTTTCTCAACTGACTTGGCGGTTTTCTTGGCGCCATAAGAGTACAATAGAAACCGAGCAATTTTCTTTGTTATGATTGATGAGGCTGTATTCATGGATTATATTTCTAGAATTCAATTTCCTCATATGAATTCGATTTTGCTACAAAATACGTCATCCTTCCGAAAACAGAATGCAACAAGTTTCTGTGATACGCATGCGCAGATACGTTTGTAGTGTTTTGTAAAAATTGACGGCGAAGAAAACTGCTCAAAACATACACACTGAAAAGGCACTTCTCAGCCCAGTTATGTTGTCGTTTTACAAAATATCTTTAATTTTTCTCACAGTCCATCCCGAATGACAATCGAGTTTTGCTTTCTGTTTTAGAATTTGCATGTAGATATTTTTAGAACAAATAGTTCTATGTTTATACACGCGTTCGGTGTAGTATCAATGTAATTGAAATTATTCAGCATTATCTATTATGTTGTACAATGCATTAACTTGTGGTGTGGTGTTTATCGTGTTAAAGAATTCATTGTAGCTATGAATAGACCGGATTGAGTGAAAAGAAAAGGACTTAAACCGATGGCAATTCGGTTACAGTACATGTCGGTAGCGGAAAGCTCCTTCTGATACCTTGAGGTTTCTTGGGTTTTTCATTTCACTTAGTTGACTCTGCATTTTCAAGATGAGTTGGTATTTTGTTTATGGAGCTATTTTGTCTTTCAAAAAGCTGCCTTAGACAAACCATTCAACGCTTAAATGCTAAGTATTCGGTAAATGGTTAACTATAAAACATACGATACTCTGCGAAGGCGTATATTGACTAATTTACTTAGCTATTTCGCACCAGCTTTTTACTGTCAGCTTTTAGAAGAGATTATATGGATCAAGATGAAATAGCGAGCAGGGCAACATTTTTGATCTTTGCCTAACTACCTAACCGTAACTGATGCCTTAACTAATCAGAGAAAAGCCATATCTAGTTTTGTTGTGGAGGCAGCTATCAATTTTTCTCGAAGAAGCGTTGGATGTGAGTGAGTTGGTTAATCCCATGAGAAAAGGTTAAACAACCTAGACGTGTTTGCAACAGCATTAATGTCCGCTAGACAAGGAATTTGGAGTATTCTCTTTTTAATAACAGGAAAGGATTGTTTTAGTTAATTAGTTTTTATAGTCCCTTAGCTTTGTGTACAAAATTGACGAAATAAACAATCTATAGGAGTAGATAAGCAACTACAGGTCAGCTTGGCTTGGCAGGCCATTTCACTACTAGTTCCTTACGGAAAACGACTCACCCAAGCCGCCACTCTCTCTCAAGGATTAAAGAAGAAAAAATAACAATAAATTTCTGTAACTATTTATTACAACTACTATAAAGTTAACAAAAGTTTCATTAATAATTTTTAATACGAAAATGTGTAGACTTAAAGCTGAAGTATCTTCCTGACTAAAGCAACCTTCACTGCGTCAGAATTCTGTGCTCTGATATGTGTTTAGTGTGTGATAAGTGATAAGCATCAATTCCAATACACATTATCAAGAGACACTTGCACCGGCGAAGGGTGGAAAACAGTTCAAGAGAGATTACTGTGATATTATGTGAGAATGGTGCACGTTTTAAGAGTTTCTAAACACATTCAAATGAGACACGTACAGCGGTATGCAGAGTATGAATGGAGACTGGAGTCATCATGCATGCGGCTTCTTCGAGAATTTTACCAAAAGATAAAAATAAAAAGGATGAGTAGAGCAATGTCCCTCACAAAAGCATTATTCAACCACACTTTAATGTGTTTTTACTTTTTGTAAAGCCTCGTGCAGCAGATGCATGTTTTGAATGACTGCACAAGAGGAGCAACAAAGCCAATTGCATCTGTTCAGGGTTTGCTGGTAGGCATTGAAGTTGCTCGCAGTGGTCCAGATGGACCGCACATTTTGTCTATGCGTCATGATGGCATTGTAATATTATCGCTGCTTTTGTGCAAAGATTAAGATTACTTTCAGGGTTCGTGTTTTGGCCAGAAAAAATATGATATGCTGTGGTTATATTTGATATTTATAAGAAAGTAGATGTTGTAATTTCAGTAACAAGATCTCGGTGTTTTGTATCCATCAATCAAAACTCCAAAATACATCTCAAGGCGGTTACATTTTGCCCCAAACATAGTCTTATGACACTCGTAAAGTATCAAGTTGAAGCCTTACGATTCAACTTGGTTTTGATAAAGAAAGAGATGCCACCAGAAGACATACAGGATGGTAATCCTTGCGTGATATCATAAAGGAAGTTACTCCCACACATTCACGTATTACATGACAACATTAACGAAAACGCAATATTTTTGTAATAATTTCAGGAAATAAATAATCAAGCAATCTTAAAATCTGGGAACTTGGACATCTTTCATTGCGCCAGCCCGCTCATTTTTGATGGGGCTTTCCAAGTATTATTCCATGTTATTCTGTAACTAGAGACTTAAGAGCACCTATGTAATACCTTATGGAATTAGCTTAATGCTTTTAAGACAAATACAAAGTGAAATATCACAACCTTCAATTTAAATCACTTTTTTAATTATTCTTAACTATTCAAAGAGATCTGGAAGATAAGATCAATGCCCGCATCATACGACTACTGATCACTAATGAGTTCGACCTCGTTTTTTGATAACATCCTCCTAAAGAACTAATTAAATCTCTCATAATTGATTTCGCAGCAGTAACAGCAGATTACACCGTGTCGTCTTGTATCAAGTTTAACACGAATTTGTATTGAGGTTACTTGATGTAATAATAGAGCCGGATCGAGTTCTCAGTCTGCTGAATTGCAGGTGATACAAAAACCAAGTTGTGTCTTCGTGGGTGTGAAAAACAAATCAAAATTAACCAAAAAATTCGTATTTTATCGACCTTAACCGACAAGAAGCAATACAAAAACAATAAAACTAACTCAGTTAAATGATTATTAAGACGGAGAGTTTCTGCCTGAATTGCAATGAAACTGAAGGCAGTAATGGCTAAGGTATAAGCGAGAAAAATAGGACGCAAAAACCTGAAGAGTTGTTTCAATGCGAGTTGTTCCTGGTAAACGGGTGCCTTTTGTTTAAGTATCCCCGTGAAAAAGTAAAACAAAAGAGTTATCCTGGCTACCAGGGACAACCCTTACCTTCAATGGTCTTCAATAAACAAAGTCTATTAAACTACATTGGTCTTTTGCTAGCAATTATATCCTTAGAGAAAGAAAAAAATCATTTTAAAGACTTTAAAAGTTACCCAATGATTTGATTAAAAAGATTTTGTATGTTAAATGGATTATCAATAAATACTGGAAGTAGTTTAGTTATGAAACCTTATCAAGTATAATTATTTCATGTAGATGTTCCAAGAAATGAATCAGCCAGATAGAGTCAGATAAGACTCAGGAAAAGAGATGAACTAATCAGTTAGATTTCTGACAACAATTAATACAGAAACGTAGCACTACTCTCATCATTTAGTTTTGACATAACTCGTAAAAATTGACTTTTGAAACGAAATGTTTAGAATTTTTTTTAGGGTTTCATACTTTCAACGTTCAATTCAGATATCTTTCAGTACTGATACATGTCTGTGGTTTGATTAAGGCTGGGCCATGGGATCTTTGCCAGCAATCAAATGGTATCATAGCAATAAATATCTAACCCTTTTAACCAAAAGGATGGAAGTGTTGAAGTTTTATTCATATGAGCGGTTAAAAGAAGGAAAAAATTGATTTATTCAAAGGAAAAAAAAAAAAAGGATTGTAAACAGTTATGCATTAAGGCTGTCTAAAAGAGGACAGTTTCTCATTCATTAACCAAAGCCCTTGCCGCTTAACAAATCTATCGGATGAATTGGAAATTTCATTGAGTAAACACTCGAGTAGACGAAAAGTCTGCCTTTGACATTTTCACAACCAAAAGCTTGATTTACATGCTTTCAAAGTCTCATTAAAATCCAAAGTTCTAGTGATCTTAAAAAGGACTTATTGTATTGTTTTTACAGTAATTCAATCAATGAGCGAATGTACTGCTGAGTTCCCATGGCAACTACGAAGTACTTCCTATACAACCACATTGGCGATCGATACATACCATCTATCATGGCAAAGCTGTATCAAGCACACACACACATGTACTCGAGAACATTCCAGAAAGTTTTTTTGTTCAGCTTTAATAACAAAGTTTTTCTAACTTTAATTTCTATCCCAAAAAATCACTGAGGTTGAGTAACTCGTGCGATAGATTTTAGTCGAATGTATTAACAGCGCTTGAAAAAGATCAAAAATAGTTCCTCGAGTCCAATTTGGCGTCTCAAAGTGTTTAACGTCTGCCATAATTCCACAGTGGAATTTCTATTGATAACATAATGTCAATTTTTTCGAGTATTTTTAGAAACTTGATGGAAATCGTTGGCTTCAGTTGTCAAACCGATTCAAGGTTGCATCAATTAATTAGTACAAAGAATGACAGGAAAACTAATTGGTCTTTGATAACTTGAAATCACAGGAAAAAAATACTCCTGAGCGAGAAAAATATTTAAAAAGTATATAAGTTTTACGGGAAAAAGTTCCCACTATGTTCAAGAAAGCAAAGACCAATCCTGAATGAATTCATGAATGATGCAAACGTGCACAAAGATCAGCTACTGCACATGCGCGACTTAGACAAAAGAACAGAACCTTGGCAATCTTGTATGCTTAACAAAGGTTTAGACAATAAACGACTCAAGAGGAGTCCAGAATTGAAGCAAGTCCTTATCGACACAGTGAGATGAAAGGAAGAGCTAGCCATAGTAGGAAGCGACCTATCCTGTTATTCTTGTCATTGAAATAAAAAGCCTTAAACGTCCATCGAAGTGCGCTTGTTCCTTATCTCCTTATGACATTTGTTTGTGTTTCATATAATGAAGGGATACTCGAATTACAAAATTTATCATGAAGCTCAGTTGAGTTTCCGCTATTATCGCCCATAAGATACACAAAATATGACTGGTTAAAAGTCTTAATTCACCTAGTCTTTCTACCTTGTAATCAATCACATTTGCACGCGTTAACAGCTTGACTCTGGAGTTTGGTTTTCGATATAACTAGTGTAAATCGTATCAAGGAGTAATCACACACAACATAAGTTCATTGTCGTGGGGCATTGAGTTGTATTTTCGTTTTTCAGTCGTTTGTGTACTCTTTTGCGTTGAAATAACATTAAGCCTGATGTTTATCGAACTTTCTGCTAAGCCCACAGAGAAAGTCTAAGGCCAACTGTGTAAGCAAAATAGTGTTCATTCAAGCCTTTTAATTGCGCTGGTTATTTTCAATTGGCGTGCATGGGCAATGGCTGTAGTTTCTGTTGTTAACATGTGCATTTATGACATGTGCTATGCTGATAAATGCTATTCATTTATCACAAAGACTCTTTTGTACCGTAATTGGTTTGTTTAGAAAGAAATGTCCATTAGACAAAAGAGCTCGATACATGTGAATTACAGCACTTTTGTGCGAAAACGTCTTAGATAAATACTCGCTGCAAAATGGTGTCCCCTTAAAAGCGTGCATCAATCCGGCCTTCTTGGAGCCCCTACTAGGTGCGTCTGTTCAAAAGTGCCAAAATCTGTCAACACCTATGATTCGACCCACCGATAAACCATTGCTTCTCAAAAACCCGCCCATCCCGAATCACGAAATTGAATATGACCCGAGACTGCTTCAGGAGTGCTACACACTTTCTTTGTTATTATATGTACATTGACTTTACATTCAATATCAGTAAGTCATTCTTCTATAAGAAGGTATTGTTTGGAAAGTAAAGATATAGTTGCTCATTTCTTGGCTTGTTTTCACGACATTCGAACGATAGTGAAACCGATATGAACGTCCCGAATGAAGATACTTTGGAATAAATTGTTTTCTCAAAGACGCGGCAGGAGCGCGAATGGCTTGATAAGAATTCGTGTTTAGAAAACTAGAAAATTCTTGCTTATTGCTGGCAGGCTTCGAATTCTAGAATTAGTCGTCAGCACTCTATCACAAGAACAACACTTAACTACTATATACACTAAGGCAATTATCATTTGGTTCTACAAATATTCTTACCGCGATGATGAGTCACCAAGGCGTCGTTGCAGACGTTGAACTGTCGAATGAAGTTGATTCTCGGTTCTTTGTGTTTGGTAATACATACAGAAGAAGCCTTTGGCGGCCGTGAATCTTGCCATCTATCGTATTGCAAATGATGCGGGTCGATCAAGCGCTCTTTGGGTTTTCGATTTCCATCGAGTTAATGATATGAGATATATGAGAATGGGGTCGAATGTAAAATGAGATTCTCTGGGGTTGAAGCATCGGTTTTGGCGGAAAGACCTAGGGTTTCTTGACGCTAAGGAGCCGCTTATCCTACGCCAAATAAAACTAAAGGTTTTCCTAAACAAAAGTTTTTTACTGGAATTTACGTGACATGTTATAAAGAGCATTATCTCGTACAACTAATATGTATAATATATATATATATAATTTTGTACAATCAATATTGAATATCGGAAGGGTACAAACTGTTAATGCTTACCATTACGAAGGCATACATGATAAAACTTGGTAACACTCACTCACTCACTCGCTCATGACTCGGGACAATATAAATGGCATTTGGAAGTTGATTCTTTTGACGCTATTAATGTGTGCTAAGCTCCACAAGTCAAATGGAGGTACGAAAACGAAAAGAGAAAGACGAGTGTAATTTTTTTTTTCTTTAAAAAAGAATACCGAAGCTGTGATAATAATGTGGGATTGCCTAAGCTCCTCTCATGTTGAGCGGAAATAGCGTTTTCTTTACAATGCTCACGCTCTTGATTGGATTCGTGTGAAAAAAACACACTTTGTCGCCGTACTTGTATCTTCTCCTACACGTTAGAACTGTTAATATTTTCGTGAATGGGCCCAGTGTTACAAGACGATGAGTCATTTTCAAATTGAGTTCGCAACTGTTATTAGTACATTTAAAGCCCTCGCGATAATCGTCTTTTCTCGGTGAAATTGGACTTGGTCTTGTGGTAAAAGTGAATGAGGGGAAGGTTGAGTCATAATAATACAGTAAGATTGAGATCTAAACCAAACTTTTTACAATCCCACTAACGTATTCGTAAGTGTCGTTAACATGTTTGTGTCTTGTAGTCCTTGGGTGAAGTCATTTACTGAATCTGCATGTGTTACTCCCATTAATGTTGCCTCGTCGACTTCGAGTTTCACGTTCACAGGAATGCCCTGCGATAAGCATTGAGCAAAGTCAGTCGTAACACATTTCTTCGGGTCTTGCATGTTTCCCTGCTTATCTGTAGACAGCAGCTTGCCATTGCGAGCGTCGTTAGACATTTCTCTAAAACAAGAAATTAATGGTTAGCCATTATCAAAACAACTTCGCCAAAAGATATCGAAGTGCTGGTAGGTGGAGACAAGCGACGGACCAAGTGGGTCTCGCCGTGAAGTTGGTGTTTCTTTTCGTTAGTTGGTAATCACCTATCACAGGCCAACATATCAAATAGTACGACTTTGCAACAGAATACATGTCTGATAATCGCAGCTCATTATGTTGCGTGATATCTTGTGATATAGGTTAGCCGTGAAAGAAACTATTCCGACCCTATATTAGTGTCATTTCATCGTTGGTAAACGAACACGTAGCGCAAGGCAGACGGCTGTGTTATTCTTCCTCCGTTATCTCGACTCTTCGAACAAGTAATCATCGTGTTGCCAGAACTCTTTCAAAGTCGACTAAACAGTTATCAACTCGTTGTTTTCCGTCAGCGTTTAGTGGTATGTAATGGTCCATTTCTACCTGTTTAGACAGTCGTAATTTGCATCTACTGAACCAGTTTAACTCCGCAAATCAACTTCCGAATCTCGAGTACTTTGATAAATTCTTTAATTAAAACAATTTTGGAATAAACCTCTCACATTATGCCTTATAAACAGACGAAAGGAATTATGTCAAGCTATTAAGTGAACCGAATAAAAGTTCCCTAAAACTAAGGTTAAGGACTTTGTAAGAGATGTTGGGTTTACCTTATTTTAGCTTCGGCAGCGCGGTCTCGTTGCCTTCTATTCTTGAACCAGTTACTGACTTGTGTTGTTGTAAGTCCCGTGTTCTCTGCTAATTCGCGCTTTTCACGTGGAGAAGGATAGGGATTATGGGAATACCACTCTCGTAGGATATTCCGGGATTTTTCCTTAAAGCAGTAACTTGTTTCTTCGCCGTCCCAAATTGTTCTTGGTAGGGGAAATTTGCGTCTCACGCGGTACTTGCCAACAGCACCTAACGGCCTTCCACGTAGTTTCTCGGCCTCCATGTAGTGCGCTTTGAGCCACAGCGATTGCAGTTTTGGATGCGAAGCTGATGAAAAGTTACTGCTTTCAAGGATTCGATAGAGCTCCTGGAAGTTCCCATTATGGAAAGCAACGATGGCCTTTGCTTTCAGTACGCTTTCATTTTTTTGGATAGTTTCACACTCGGGAAGGGACCAAAGAAATCGTCCTAATCGCTCAATATCCCCACTTTGCTGTAAAACTTCACAAACACACGCAACTTGTTCTGGAGTGAAACTGAATGAAGGTAGCATCGCTAGTTGTTGCTGCTGTTGCACAGTCTTGTCGCTTGCGGCCGCCCGGTTTATCCTTTCAGTGCTTTGTATTGTCTGAACTTAACACGACACACACACTTTATAGTTGCCTGGCATCAAATTGCGCACCGTAAGAAGCAAATGTCACTGTGTCGCCGTCAGACAAATTCTCTTTCACTAGCGTGACAATGTCATTATTAAATGAAGATTAGGACTTCAAACTCGCTCTCTGATTGGTCCAAACTTATCGTCCAGATGGTTTTAAGTTTTGTCAGGAGATGCTAAACCAAACACCATAGAAACAATGTCAATCTTCTTCTTGAATTTCGAGAAAAGCACTTCCGCTATGGCGCAGGTACTTGACTAGGACAGGTCAGTTCAATGTCAGTCATCTCTTAATAACAGTTACATTGGCCATAACGCTTTTCCTTCAGCTAATTGAAAGAACTCCGGGCCGCTCAATTAAAATATTGCATGAAAAATATTATGATAGTAATAATAGCAGAGGATCGTCTTTCTTTCCGTGATCCCATTCGATCCGTACCTCTGTAATGCTACCTAAGGCACTTCATTTATTCCATAAGGCTATTAGCAGTGAAATTTGCTAATTAATAGAGGTAACATTATAATTTGTGATTGGCGCGAACAAAGGTAGTTTGATGTTTGTTGTGTATCTTTGCGTTCGGTTCACTAAAGAAGTTCTTTTTTCCATATGGCAGCCACATTGACCCAGAAAAAACATTCAAAATGACTTCAGAATGTTTAGCCATGTTCAAAGTTTGAAAAGTCGCTGGGTCGTTAGAAGTTGAGTAATCAGTTCAATTGGGATAACAAAGCGTCGCCATGCCTGCCTATCAACAATATGACACCTTTTTGTAGATAGTAATTTCGGGTTTTATTTGAATCAAAGAGGAAGTTTTTGATTATCTTGATACATGTAAATCAGAAGCGCCATTCTCACCTCCCAAAAGAGCAAGCTAACTTTTTCTCAACACACAATCAAATGGACAGTGCCACAGTTTCTTCAAAGGCGTCAGTTTGATGAGTTTTGGGAAGGGGGGCGGGAAGGTGTCGGGTACAAGTGTCGTACAAAATACGCAATAAAAACTTCTCTAATATGTTACTTCCTGAAGGTTCTTAAAGTTACGGTCTATAACGAGCGGCCATGATCACATTTCATCTCACTTTACAGGTTTTAAACCAGTAACTAATCTTAAGTTTGAAATATAGACTATCACACTGGAAATGAAGAATCATTCATTTTTTGTTGGCTCTTTCGTAAATGCAATAAAGGATGGATAAATCGTATCTTGACTGATAATCCCAATGAAGATATCTTGTTTTCTGAGGGATATCTTTTTTCGTTTTCCATTTGAGGTTTACACCAGATCACTTTCAGGTTTCGGTAAGAAGGGTTTCATAAAGACTTATTTTGATTTCTGTTTCGTATAGAGTTTCCTTCAATGGATCAATAATCATTTCATGAAGGCTTACCATTAAAACTACATATCAAGATATTATTTCTCAAAGTATTGTGTTTCATAAGAGTAATAAAGGTTTTTAGATTAAATCCATCGCAAACGCAGTATCACTAAAAAAGCGACCAGATACTTTTAAACTAAAGTAAATGGCATCTTTATGGAAGGAAAGTTATTCCTTTTACAGTAATTGCGCAATTCACTGAATGATAAGATTTAGCCGTCAAGTTCTATGTAATAAATCATGCATTATGCGGTTTACGTTTTGCAAACTAATACTTTTGTTAAGTGTCCAAGGAAAGTCCATTTATTGTTATTATGCACCACCAACTGAACTAGTAAGCCTAGGGTCTTCTACAATCCACATTCCTACGCGCGTGCTTTCGTTAATCGGATCTTTAATCCAGAAGTTTTTTTTCCCTCTTTCTTGTTTCTCAGTTCTTTCATTCTTTTTGCTTTCATGTGTCTTCCCGGTAGTTTTAAGGTTAAAAATAGATTGAAGACCAACTTTGACAAGTGAAACAAACACGACAAAGCGATAAATAAATCAAATCGACAACTGAGAGTGCGCCATTGGATTTGTTTTCGCATAGTATTATACAAGTGTATAGGATCAGTTGAGATATACTTTTGATACTCGTCCAGGTCTAAGCCGCTATCGACGGAAGACTTGCTCCTTTTTCTGGTTCTTTATCAGTTCAAGAGGCACCATTAACGTGGCACTAAAATGAATGGGTAACAAGAACCGATGATGTGTAGAACTAGAGATCCCGCTAATCTAATCCTAACCAGAAGAAACAGAAGGGGAAAAATAAGAAAGAAGAAAGAAAAAACAGGAAAAAAGAGAAAGAAAGAAAGAAAGAAAAAAAAAAGAAAGAAAGAAAGAGAAAGATCGGAGAGAGAAAAATCAAGAAAACTGAATGAAGCAGAGCGTGAAAACGGGAATGAATAAAGCAAGCCTAGCGTGCAAATTGACGATTGTATATAGAAAAAAGAGAGTAAAAAAAATTATAGGTCAAACTAAAAACCACAACATTTTGACCTGTAGCTTTTGTTGTCTTTAATTTAGTATAAATAAGATTAGTGATCATGTGTGCAATGGGCGTGAATCTTTTCTATGTTTTCTAAAACAACAGTAAACGATTTTGGACCGAAATGAAAAATAGAAAATGAAAAAATAAAATAAATAATCAAATCCAAACGGCTTTGCGTGATAGAGAAGTTAATGGCCCCTAAATAGGTTCAGGAACTAAGCTTTGCCAACATTACATTTATCTAGCCATATCAGTACAATTTTATAATTCTTTGACTTGAGTCGTAACTGAACTATTTACAGTACAGAGAGAAAGAAATCAGTCCGATCAAGCAGTCCCAAGCAATGTTTATTTACGTTATCAATGCTACCACTAGTACAAGCGTGTAAACTCCCCCCTACCAAGAGTGTAAGATAAGAAACTACGAGAAACTCAAAACATCACGGTCCTGTTTGTATATGGGAATAGCTGGACAAACCACGTTGCCAGTTAAGGGACCTGCACGCTGCCCCCAGGACCGAATCGGTCCAAGTGAATCGTTGGTCAAAAGATAAGGGTGCATATTGTAAATTGACATTTTGAATCAAAGTGATTCAGTATCAGAAGCTTTGGGGTTTCAAATGCTAATTATACGATACACTGTTAAGCTGATTTTACTGCAAGTCAGAAACAGAAACACAATTGGAGAACAGAAACTAAAGAAATGAGAGTCCTTGAACAACAAGGACCACATTGACATCAATACTAATAAAAATAAAAATGTTTTAGTGGCGTTCGCTGAAGGACGGTTTAAGAGAGGGCAAAACGCGGTCCACTTGCTTGGTCAGGTCTGTCATTGTCTGCCAGGAGAGAATCATGAATAACGGCGGTTATTTTGGCATTTCAAAAAGCGATTTTTCACCATGAAGCTGATATTATCTTACTAGTGTACTTTGTATAGGGATTGTGAACGTGATTCTTTATCTCAACGCATTGGTTGCTCTAATGAAAGAAAAGAAAGCGACTTTTGACCGATCTCCGCGATACCTCCTACGAAGGTAAAAGTGTCGTTTGGCGCACAAACGAGACTCTGCCGACAAGAATAATTTCTCTTTTAGTTCGTGTAAAAGATTTAAAGCGTAAGCGGTTGACCTTCTCAAAGAAAAGTTTTAAAATGTTATGATTTTCAGTTTAGAAGGCGATTTAAGTCAGTAGACTTTTCAACTACGTTTATTTTTACAACGCTTCTCAGGTTAGTAATTTTAGACTGAGCGTATGCTTCATTCATTGTTCATGATTTCTTTCCTTCCGTCGTACTGTTGGCTTATTACTAGACTAGTTTCACTCAAAATATTTTCGAAAACTCCTTTCATGTTGCAGTTGTTGTAAGTAGAAGGAACTTTATTTTCTATCCGCAAAGACTGCATGAGAAAAACTCTAAAATAATCAACATTGGGTGGTCTTAATGTTAAAGTTATCAAACAAGGAAAAACAACAACCGACAATTCATTTCGTGAAAAGATATCAAAAGTAGCTATTCATGAATTGTGTCCTAAATTTAAGTGAAACTAAATTCACTGTGCATTTAGGTGCCAATCTGGTTGTTTGAAACTTTTGTTTTATGATTTGAGTGTTAGCTCGGTACACTATGACACACGCTCCAAATATTTGCTCAATGAAAGTTTTTATTATTTATTGTCGCTCAAATTGCTTGCTCATCTCTTGTGTACCCTGTATTGATTTATTGCACCAAGCAGTCAGTTTCGAAAACAGTCGACTCCTCAGTTTACCAAACCAAAACTTGAATCTCCGTCTTCAGTGATTAATACTCCATCTACTCCATCTACTCCACAATAAAGAATCATGACAAAAAAAAATTATTGCGGGCTGATGTAAAATATTTTTCTTTGAAACCATCTCCTTCACTCGAACGGCTTCTCCTGCGTCTTCTCATGAACACTGCCGGCAGAAATAGGAGTTATCTTGAGAAGAACTTTAATGATTGTCATATAGCTAAAGAGTTCAAGATAACAAAATATGCATGACAACGATAAAACTCTAGACGGTTGCTGGTTGACACTCTAAAGAAGCCTTTCTCGGGGTAATTAAGTCTTGAGGTTCTTGAAAAAATCTCGCTGAATTAAAATGAAGCCTTTTTTAAGTCTTGTCAAAAAGAGTTGTCGGTTTTGTCATTTGTCCTTGTCGATTGATTTAATTTGTTGCAACCTGCGGCGATTTTAGCTCGATGCCGCGTTGAGTTATGGCTGCGAAGAAAAGTTAATATAAAGGCTTATCTTTCAATATTCTACGAGAAAAGGATTGATCCAAAGTGCCCAATAAAAACAGCGATAACTCTTGAGATACACCAGACATACGGGCAAAAATTAACGTACTATTTCTTCTTTTGCTTTACAGGTTTCAAGGGATGGACAAACGTATTGGGAAATGAGCTTAAAGGGGGTTCATTTAGCCCAAAGAAACATTGAAGCCCCAAGAAAAAAGTGCATTTTTCTTAAAGAGAATAATAAAGGCGCTAATGTTGTTTGAAGTAAATGAGCTGCAACAATGCGGCAGAAAAACTTCAAAGAAACACCAGTATAATTCAAACAATTTGGCAATTCTTTAGTAGTCACAAAACTGTCAAACTCGTTTTTGTGAGCTGCTTTTTAGCTTTCAGTTCATGAAAATAGGCACCTGTAGAGGATAGTATTACCATCCACACCAAATAACACCGGATAGCCGACTCAACCACTTCAATCAATCCTCTTCTCAGAGAGCAGTTTCTCTTCCTGAACTTTTAGCATTGACACTTAATGCATGAGACCTAGGCCTAATATAAACTGCTTACTTTGACATTTGGTATATTTGCGCAATTCAGTTTGTATTCATAATTGTGAAATAAAAAGAAAAAAGATATTAAGATGTGTCATTTGACAATATTCTGTGTTGATCTACAATAAAGCAGTAATGAATACTATTGTTTCTAAGTTCACCAAAGTGTGCTTTTAGCCAACAAACCCAAGGGATAATGTTACTAGTTGAGGCATGGCGGTTTTTCTTACAACATAAATGATCTTTATAGAAATCAAGTTTTTTAATTGATGGCTTTTTCTATAGATGTTACAAAAGAGAAAGCAGTCTTGGGTTACTCGTCAAAAACTGTACAATTTTGAGAGTCGAAAAGGCTATTAGGTTCTTAAAAAGGAACAATGCCAAACGTGCTGATATTTTGTCATTTCTCTAAATAAGCTGTCCAATTCTTAGGAGTTTTAATACCTTCCAATAGATTTAACTATAGCAAGGGGTTTCTTTGTGGCCGTTCTATTTTCGTTCCAGTTAAAAACTTTGTATCTTTTTAGATGTATGACCATGTTTTATCTGGTTCCAATCGACAATCCAACAACACCTCCAGTGAACTCATCTCTTATCTCAACCCAAACCATTCCGTGGTCAGATCTAATCGCAACTCTTTCTATTTCTCAAGTGTAAAAGATACTTTCTCAGTGAAAAGCCAAGAAAGCATTTACTGTAAATGGACTTAATGATTGTGATGTTTGATGGGGCTTTCCTACACGTGCCCACACCTATTTAGCGCCTTGGCTCAAACACTGCACTGCACTCATTTTTCTTTGAAAAAGACATCATTAGCGGTCAAACATCTTTCCAATACAACATCGCAAACACTTACTCAAATCACATTTTTACTCTCGACTTTCAGAAGCTGTGATTTTTTACGATTCTGAACGAGCTTGTGTGTTTGTGGCTTCGTTGACTAGTTTGAAATTTCAACAAAGAGGAGTTTTCTTTGTGTCGCTAGATCAATTGACATCGAAATTAACTTTTCAGATACGCGCGGAAAGGAGTTATCACAAAGCTGTTCATCTAGAAACGATGAAAAAGACCAAGAAAGATGGCTTCTACAGACGCAGAAGCAAAACAAAACGTAAGAATCAAAATATGTTCCGAAAAATATGCACAAATCTAAACAATGAAATAATTGACTGAGGTAACAAGTTAACAAAATTAAAGTTTGAGGTCTTGGAACCAGAACTCGATTGATTGAGAAGTTTGTCTATTACTCATTTATGTTTCTTTGGCTGATTTAACCTTATGATAGACTTAGTAAATAATGTGATCACTCAGTTCAAACCAGTCATGAATATATGCTGTTAGCGCGAGAAGTATTTTTGGAACTGAGGACAACGTGCCTGATAGAATGACTTCTGAACTGGTTCACAATTCATGCACAAAATATTTAGTAAAACATGTATTGTTGGAAATCAAAGCAAGGTTGGAAAACTTCAGGGTCTTGCCTAGGGCATATACTTCTATTTAGAAATACCAAATGAGTAACTATTAACTGCGCTAATTCATTTACATCAAAGCTACCACAGCAACCTTCAGACTGCAAGAATAGCTTTCCGCATAATCGATGAAGTCTGAGGACGATAGCTCAATTTCATCAATAGAATGATGAATTAAAGCATTTGTAACTCCTGATTGAATTGAGCTCAAACTGACTGGGATGTGTGGTGAAAAATTGATTGAACAGTGATGAAGAACACTTGTAAGTGACATCGTCGGTTAGGTTTTTCATGCCCTGCAGGCCAGAATAACCACTAAATGCCATCTCTTTAGTCGATATATCAAAGCAACTTTCTACATACAGTGTTGGGGTTTAATGTTTGAAAAAGAAAAAAAGAAAAAAGAAAGAAAGAAAGAAAGAAACCGTGAAAAAGAAGAAAGATAAAAAGGAGGAACGAAAGAAAAATAAACAGTATGAAATAGACGATAAACAAAAATATATTCATATACAAGGGTAAGAATTATTCTACTCAGATTTATTCACCTTTAATTCATTGCAGCTTTGTTGTTGTGTAAAACGCAGTGAAATAGCGTACCCTAATCCCCAGATTGTCTGTATTGGATTCAGTCGAATTGCGGCTAGAATCCAACGCTCTACTACTTTGATGCCTAAAGCGATCTAGGAAGCTGCTACTTAAGACAATTCTTTAACATAAGGAGTTTTTCTTAGGATGTTATAAATGTAGTTTGCTACGGAAAAGGATTAGACTTTCGCTCAAGCAGTGTGAAGGCAGTACAGCTGTTATGAAGCCACTGTACGTAAATCTGGCAAGGTATACTGGTGATGTTGTCGAACGAATATTAGCATAATGAAAAGAACAAAAATGCTAAGAAAATCTTTCACAAAGTATCTACAATTATAGGATAAATATTAATATGTAGCAGATATCAGCGGCAGAAAGTCATGAAGTCAATCCATGAACTATGGTTTGGATGAAATGAGAACTCAGTTTGTGGAAATTAAAACTCAACTGTTGACAGGAACTGGGAGTAGACCAAAGAATCTTAAAACGAAAAAATAGGAAGTTCAAATTTTAAAACAGAAAATTACGGCATCATTAAACCCCAACATTGAAATCTCACTGGCAATTTCAAAACTTGCTTGTTCTCTCTTTTCACATATTTTTTCCCGTCTTCAAAGTCCTGAATTACCTCTTTCTCTAATCATTTATTCTCTCGCTTCTCATTTTTCATTCCCTTTTCTGATATTATTCTCTATGTCTGCGAATGTCTTTTTAGGATTTAATATCTCGAATAACTGAAATATCTTAGTGTACTGATCTCACTGTTAAACTTGGATCAATTTAGTCTAATGCTAATGACAATACAAAGGTGGTCATGACCCGAGCTCTGTGCCGTCTGTTCATTGATATTAGTATGCGATTGATTGCTCAACTTTTATTCCAAACAACTGATCCCTGTATGGGTGGTTTATAACCTCGATGATCGATGTACGGTAGAAGAACACACGCACAGCGCTAGCAAGCTAGGCAACTGATTTAGTCTCTGTTTTCTAAGTGGACTGCTAAGTGAACTGGATTTCTTTCTTTCTTTTCCTTTTTTCTTTTATGGATTTTTTCTGCTGTGAGCCGTGAACGTCTTTCCAGCTTCGCTGCTGAAGCAGCTTGGCGTTGTTAAGATAAACAGTCATTTTGTTTAGGAAATGTTTTTCTAAGCATTATTCTAAATTTTCAACATGCAAAACAGAAAACTTCTACTGTAATCTACTAGTGCTCTTATCTAGCTATTCACTTCCTTTGAGAGAAAATCAAAACAGAAAGGGTCAAGAAGTGCAAAGGAAGTATTTTTGAACAACTGCTCGAAGACACTAGAGTCTGAAAAGCTCTTGGGTCGTCGTTCTATCAACAAACTATCTCAACATCACAACAGGGTCTCGAGGGATACTGCTTACAAGAAACTCTAGACTGGAGGGGCTAAAATAACATATCTCAGGAAATATCCTTAAGAAATACATACAAATACTAATAGCGATACTGTATAAGAGCACGACCTGAATACAGATTTTGTTTCACTAGTAATTTTTCAACAAAAGATTGAACGTGACCCACTGAGATCATAAAAGATGAAACAAAGACGCGTGAGCCTAGAGAGTTAAGTGGGTGCGACTAACTTAGCTTATGAAATTCTCAAATTTTATGAAAAATAATTCCGTTTCATTGTACGACTGTTTATTCATCGCCACTGAAGAGAAAGAGAGAGAGAGAAAGAGCCTGAGAAAGAAAGAGGGAGAGAGAAAGAAACATGGAAAGAAAGCAAGAAAGAAAAAAAGAGGGAAGGAGAGAAAGAAAGAATGAATGAAAAAAGAAAGAAAGAATGAAAGAAAGAAAGAAAGAAAGAAAGAAAGAAAGAAAGTAAGAAAGTAAGAAAGTAAGAAAGTAAGAAAGTAAGAAAGAAAGAAAGAAAGAAAGAAAGAAAGAAAGAAAGAAAGAAAGAAATAGAACGATCGAAAGAACGACAATGACATCAAACGATCAAAAAGTTCCTTTTTCTAGCGATGGCCGATTTCATACTATCATAAACCGTGTGTATCCATAAATAGGCTATTCTCAGGATCTAATGAATGCGTAATAGAGCTAAGGCTTTTTCATAGAGATACAAAACAATGCACAATCATTTATATACTCTGGCTTTTCGAGTCATTCATCGCTTGATTGAGAAATACGTAGGATTAATGAATAATGAATCTACCCATCTGTTTTCGACACTACAACTTCTAAATGACTATAAATGGGTTCCACGTAATGTACCATACCCAGGGCCTCTGTATACGCTGCATGGCTGCTAATTATATATTGCGTTGTTTTCCTGTGTTATTCTTGATTCCCACTCAAAAGCATACAGCTACAGTGGAACCCCATAATACGACTACCAGGGGCCATAAATAACTGGCCGTAATAACGGGGTGACCATATTTTTACAGATTTTAGTGCGATGTCTAGTTGTGGGGTCAAAATTCAATGAACTGTCATATTTATGTGGCGGCAAATCGAGAAAATGCGGGGAAACTGCAAAGTAAAAACAAAGGTTGACTTTGGACGAAAAGGCAGCTCTTTTGGATTCCTTGTAAACAAATGCAGGTAAACCACTTTAACGACCCGCATATCATGGAAATATCACGCTAAGCTGAAAAAACAGAGACAGCAAGTCACCCATATGAATTCTTGGGGGTCAATCTAAACTTCAGTAACAACTAACTGCTTGATTCTAGGTCAAACTGCAAGATGAAGTCGATATATTTTCTAAATCTTCAGAAATAAACTCTCAAAGACAAGGAGTAAATGTTAACCTCCGCGCACCTTTTTTGACGATGCGCACATTAGATTACTATATTCAAATCTCCAATAGACTACTCCCAAAATGTCAAGTTAAGATGGTCGCTTAAGAGAGGTGGTCGCCTACGAGACTAAGCACCATAGAGGTCTAAATTTTCAGTCATTAGTATGTTAGCTGCAGAAAAATAACTCAGAAATTCTCCATGTAGAGCCATGCACATTTTACAATGATGAGAGATTTTCAATTTATATCACTAGTTACCGACTAGGACTACGCTAAAGCGACACGTAACCCAATTTTCGCCAGGTGAGAGAGGGAATTGTATATGTGTCATGTGGTTGCTTACGAGAGGGTAAAAACAAAAGGAAATGACAAACCATCGGCTCTAGAAAGTGGTCGCGGTCGCTCACGAGAGATGGTCGCTTACGAGAGTTGGTCGCTCACGAGAGATGGTCGCTCACGAGAGATGGTCGCTCACGAGAGGTGATCACAAGACTCGACTGTAATAGAATTTCTCCATTAACTTCCATTTCATTACACGGGCCCGCAGTAATTGGCTTAACGCTGTTGCGGTAACCCAGCCATTTTCTTTCTATTATTTTATATATACATAGATATATATATTATAATTTTTTCAATAGGCGAAGCTATTAAAATAAGTAAATAAAAAAAATGAAATCAGTTCTGTTTTCATTTTACTGATGATAAGAAGACAACATGTTAAAATTATTGGTCTCACAAATTATATCTAGAAGACGGGCATTATTAACCTTGTTCCCAGGGCCATTTCCCTTCGTTTGGACCCGAACGAAAACGAAAGGGACCTGGGAAGGAGGTTGGGGCAGTTATTTGCTGAAACGAACTAATACCTTAAATACTCAGTACAAAAGAAATTTGCAAGTATATAATAAAGTGGGTTTCCTGTGGTCAATTGGGTTTCCTGTGCCACTGGGGGTACAAAAATCTTTCGCGATGATTTAATGTCCATTGAATATTAGCAGAGCTCCAAATACATAGAAAATCAACAAAGGGCAACCAAGCAGGCCAAAAATTTGTTACATACACGCCCTCGTATGTGACAATGAAAAGTAAAAAGTGAAAAAATATAACAGATAAAAAAAATCCCAATGTTCAAGTGTGTTGGTATGGTAACAGTGTTGTACCATGTACAGTAAGAAGAGTTGCAGTGTGTTGGTATGGTAGCAGTGTTGTACCATGTACAGTAGGAAGAGTTGCAGTGTGTTGGTATGGTAAAAGTGTTGTACCATGTACAGTAAGAAGAGTTGCAGTGTGTTGGTATGGTAGCAGTGTTGTACCATGTACAGTAAGAAGAGTTGCAGTGTGTTGGTATGGTAACAGTGTTGTACCATGTACAGTAAGAAGAGTTGCAGTGTGTTGGTATGGTAGCAGTGTTGTACCATGTACAGTAAGAAGAGTTCCAGTGTGTTGGTATATGGTAACAGTGTTGTACCATCTACAGTAAGAAGAGTTGCAGTGTGTTGGTATGGTAGCAGCGCTGTACCATGTACAGTAAGAAGGGTTGCAGTGTGTTGGTATATGGTAAAAGTGTTGTACCATGTACAGTAAGAAGAGTTGCAGTGTGTTGGTATGGTAACAGTGCTGTAGCATGTACAGTAAGAAGAGTTGCAGTGTGTTGGTATGGTAGCAGTGTTGTACCATGTACAGTAAGAAGAGTTGCAGTGTGTTGGTATGGTAACAGTGTTGTACCATGTACAGTAAGAAGAGTTGCAGTGTGTTGGTATGGTAGCAGTGTTGTACCATGTACAGTAGGAAGAGTTGCAGTGTGTTGGTATGGTAAAGTGTTGTACCATGTACAGTAAGAAGAGTTGCAGTGTGTTGGTATGGTAGCAGTGTTGTACCATGTACAGTAAGAAGAGTTGCAGTGTGTTGGTATGGTAGCAGTGTTGTACCATGTACAGTAAGAAGAGTTGCAGTGTGTTGGTATATGGTAACAGTGTTGTACCATGTACAGTAAGAAGAGTTCCAGTGTGTTGGTATGGTAACAGCGTTGTACCATGTGCAGTAAGAAGAGTTGCAGTGTGTTGGTATGGTAACAGTGTTGTACCATGTACAGTAAGGAGAGTTGCAGTGTGTTGGTATGGTAGCAGTGTTGTACCATGGTGTTTACGTATTCCAAGTACAATAACAAGAATGCAAATTTGTTTGCATGATAAACTGTTGCAATACTGTCACACTGGCGCTCTTCTTACTGTATTCGCGAAGTAAAGCTCTATGTTCAAAAATTCATTTCAATGACAAGATCAAGTCTGAAACGAAAAGCGACAGCTATCAGCATTTCTTTGCCGCATGTTATAATTTGTTGCGCGCATTGATATAGCACTCGATCCTACTTCTGGGCGCACTAGCTACAGGGTTAGACAAACTATATAATTCTGTTGTTGCACGCAATGTTGTTTGAAAAGTTACAGTGTAAGAGGAGTTCCAGTTTATTTGTAAAATAGCACTTCACAACGTGCATTAAGGTTTTATGTGTAACATGGCAATAACTATACTACGGTACTCCTGTACGAAGAGACCCAGTGTGTTGCTATGGTAACAGTGTCATGTGTACCATGTACCGTAAGAAGAGTTAAGTGAGTTGCTATAGTAACAGTCTATTAGGTGTTGTAAAGTAGGCATGTAATGTACAAATGTCTTAGATATAAACGACAACTGACAAGTTGTTTCAAATATGTAATATAAAGCTGTTAAAAATAAAAACGTTGCATGCCCACGTTGAAGGAGAAACTTGCATTCAATTATAAACATAGGGTGGTCATTTAAATCACTATTTACGAATGAAGCTAAATTAATGAGGCTAAATTGTACAGTATTAGGGATTTGTTGGACATGCTATTTGTACAGGACGATAAATAGAACTGTCTTCGATCAACAAAAACGTCTAAAAGTGCATTTTCGTTGACATTTATTTACGTTGCCAGAGGAGCAATCTTATTACTTGGCTTTTACCTGCACACCTTGGAAGCTGATTAAACTCCACTATTTAATCACATGCATTTTCGATTTAATAAATTGGAAATTAATTGTGCCTAAAAGAAGATGTGCGTTTACACAGGAACCGTTAATTTAAAGATGTTTTTAGAATTGTAAGGCTCATAGATAAAGGTTGTCACTCCTTAAGCTGACCACACCCTTGCACTCAAAATGCTTTTCGCGATTGACCAATTGCCTTAACTCCTTGTGGTAGCTTAATTAACAGCAATAGAAGGACAGCAAGCAAATTATTTTATCTTTAATTCAACGTCTATGAATTATTGAGCATCATGGAGACTATGGAGTTAAGCACTATATATTTTATCGCCATTCAACAGTAACCCTAGCAACAAACAAAACATGCATAGCTAACTGCATTTCCAGCGAAATCTTCCAATTTATCAGCAGTACGTTTTAACCCTAAAGTAATGTGGTTCTGTTAAAGTGCTCTTGATCGCGAAATTTTCTTTTGGTAATAGCAATAAATGTCTTTATTGAAAGAAAAATGGTGATTTGCCAACGCAATCACCGACGAAAACACTTTTGTTTGCTTAACCACCAGTGTAAATTTAGACAAAAAGTCAGTTTTATCCATTATTTTTCGTTTTCAGCAGACTTCGAAGACATTGACTGATAGCTAAGTGAATGATCTACAAGCGAATTCATTCTGTGTGAAGAAAAAAGCTGAAATGACAAAGTTATGGAGATTTACCTTCGGCACATTTTTTGTTGCAAGGCTGAGTATTTTTGGATTTTTCGGTTAATTTTGATCGTTGTTCACTACATTACATTTGTTTAATTTAGTTACAAGTTTTAAAATTAAAAACACGTATAGAAAAAGATGCCGCAACAAATTTTGCTATGACTTAATGGAGACAAGAAGAGAACGCTTCCACGCCTCTTGTTAAAATTTGACATCTTCAAAAAAGATGGTATCTCTGAATTATTTTCTTCCCCAACAACAAAGCTATGTTTATAAACATGCAAAGGCTTCCTATCGAAGCCACCAAGTTCATAGGCACTATCAATGAATCTAAAAACAAAGATTTTTTTCATTGGAAATTGTTTATGTCGTCAGTGGTTTCTTGTTTTCCTTCAAATTCACCCAAGTGCCATGAGACAAGGCGGACGTTTTACACGATCAATTAATTAATTTACGAATCAAAACAGACAGGCTTCTGATGATAGCCGATTGAAACCCGACGGTTCTTTCACTATCCAGGTGCTAAAGCCTTTGATGGCCTGATTTTTTGCTATAACTCAGAACTGGAAGACAAAACACGAATGTTAATACAGTGAGCATTTTTGTAACATCGATAATAAAACAGAGATCGCAGTATGATATTTGTAAAACAAGGGATATTTATATTTTGTTATATGATTTGAAATGTTATGGTCATTGCAAACCAGTCTATAGCACTTTACTTTATCAGCAGGACATGGAATCAATTAGTTTACTTTGTTGCTGTTGCTTCTCACTGCTATACACTTGTGATAGCCTATTTTATTATCAAAGAGTTAACAAATCATTTATCAATAAGATGAGAATAGATAAGAATCTCACAGACGTTGAACACTAAAAAACGTCAGCCGGGTGGCAAGACATTGTCATATTGTTAGTTTCGTTTGTGATGAATGAAGTGTGTTTAGCAGAACGTCTTTGATGGGGACACTGGGATATGGACTTCCTATGGAAGTATTTTGTTTGGATGATGTTCAAAGATAAAAAGTAAAAAGAAAGAAAAGTAAAATGAAAGAGAAGTAAAAAGATAGAAGGAAAGAAAGAAGGAAAAAAAGAAGGAAAGAAAGAACGAAAGAAAGAACAAAAGAACGAAAAAAAGAAAGAAAGAACGAAAGAAAGAAAGAAAGAAAGAAAGAAAGAAAGAAGAAGAAGAAGAAGAAGAAGAAGAAGAAGAAGAAGACGACGACGACGACGACGACGACGACAATGGAAAATAGAGAGCAGACTGAGAGACAACAAAAAAACAAAAAGAAAAAATATATTAAGAAGAAAGAAAAAAACAATGTCAAGAAACTAAGCAAACATATAAAAAAAGAAGAAAAAGCCTGAAAGAAGATGTCTACAAAGAAGAAGATAAAAGACAAAAAGGTTTTGAAATAGCATAACAAAAAAAGGGGGGGTGATAAAAGGTATAGTCAGTTATAACAGCACAACTGATCGCGGGCAGTAGCGAATCTCAAACAAATACTTAACATTTAAAAAAGGCAGAAAGCCTTTGAAAAAGTCATTCCGTATCAAACTAGTTACTTTATAAAGAAAATATCCACTCCCATAAAGTCAAATTATAACTCTATCATACCATAACTTTACCCTCTATGACAGCCAACAAAACTGTTTTCAAAGTAGTTTTTCTAACTTTAATTATTTGAAAACACGATTACATTAAGCTGAGGTTAATCACGGTCACCAGTAGGCGCTGTCATCTCGAAAGCAATACGGGCTTACCACGTCTTAAACTCAGTGCAAACTTGTTTCTTACAAGTTTCGAAATCAAAGGCCCGCGTGCTCTGTTTTTTCATCAACATCGAAAAACGATATCAACTTTGACCACAAGTTGAAGCACCGTCATTCAAAAGTTAATTTGTGTGGGACAATCACAGTTTCAGATCAGTTTTCTTCTCTTCACCCTGTTAGCAGTAAAGATTGGTCTTGCATTTCATGTGGAAAATGAAGGGCATTAAATTCTAATGATCTGTATTGGAAACATTTTACGATAGGGAGGATAAAGAGTAGATTAAGCCTTATTAATCATGGATCTATGGTCTGAAGTTAACATCAACAACAGACCAGAGTAATTCAATAGTTCCATTTATCTGTTTCCATACGCATAATGTATTTTCACAACATCTACTGACAAAATGTCATTTCTTATACATTAGTGGAACCTCTTAATAAATTACAGCGTTACTTAGCTAAATTAAAAGTTCTTTTGTTCGGTTTGAGGTTTGCATCGAACTGATAATGTGTAAGAAGTATCATCAACTCCAGCGTTTAAAAAAGTGGTTGCGGCAATGCTAATGCTTCGTTGATGCTGTCTACTGACTGTATTATTTCTTCAAAAATGGTTGCTTTTTTAATTATAACAGGAAAAATTGGGAATGGATTACAATGGACCCTTACTAGTCAATACGTGCTGGTCCTCATCCATTCCGGACACAAACTGACGATGGCCGAAAGAGTTAGCTAGTCAGTGGATAAACTGCTTCGTCGTAAGATAAACTGACTCTGTCAGTTCAAATCACCACTATATCCAACAGGTACAAGATTCATCCAATGCATAGCACTACCGAGTATGATTTCTGATAATTCATTCCATAACTTCTCCCTAAATATGAAGATTATTTAATGTGCGCGTCAAACTCAAAATCGTGCGCACTCCAAAGCCTCGTGCACGTTATCAAAATTTCATGCCATAGTGGATTAATTTTATTGTGAGGTTTCGACGATGTTAGGAGGTTAAGTCTTATCTCAGGCCACATTAACAAACAACTCTAGTTTTACGTCGCTCTCTAATGGGGGTTAATTTGTGGTCGGTTTTTCAATGTATTTTCCACCTCCATGACACCTCATTATAGCGGCTAACTATCAATGAATTGTAGGCTGAACTATGAATGTTTATATGGGCTTACAGTTTAGTAGAAATGTAAGAACGAAAGAGATTGCTGTTGACATGTTTTATAATTTAGATCACTTTCTTGTTTTAAAAATACATTTTTAGGCAGTTAATTTATGATAAATTCTCAGAACATTGTTCTGGATCCGACTACAAAGTCCTCTACTTAATTAAGTCTTCAGGGAAAAAACGTCTTGTGAAATTTACCAAAGTCAAACAAGGTTTTTTGTTCAGGTTGCTCCCACGGTTACGGCTGTTCTTTTACAGTTGAACTTATGGAATAAATACTTGAAGCGAAACGAGTCCACCACTATACTTAATTATCACACACGCTATGTTTTTTTCCGTCTGGAAGAGCATTTGTGTAGAAGTACAAATATTACAAACAAAGCTACTAAACTGGGATTAGATAGGACATATGAACAAAGATTGCTCTTATGGACCAGTTGATTCAACAACGACGAGACGTTTTGGCTCCCACCTACTTTTTCTACAGTTCAACTTTTTTGTTCAGATTTTAAACAAACTGAAATTAAAAAAGTCAGGTTTTTTTCTCGACAACGAACATCCCCTTAGCAAACAACATCGATAAGTAAACAGAAATGTCGTTGCTTGTTAGTACTATTTATGCAAATAGCAACGCTTAAGCTAGGGCCTTACTTGATAGGAGTTTTCTTATAACACGAATGGTCTCCCCACGTGTTCAGGGACGTAAAGCTTTTCTCTTAGATTTGATAATTTGATTTGAATTTGTTTAAAGTTTCAGTTGAAATTGTACTTTGAACAATAGGCCGCACCCTGAACGTAAGCAGCAATTGACACCTTTGATTAGCCTAACTATACTGACGATGAGTGTTTCCACTATTTAGAAAAACCACTGATCAGTGATAAGGGTGCTTTCTCAATCTTGTCTTCTGGTTGTTCATTAATTGAAGCTAAAGAAAATATTTGTAAACAATCAATTTTGGGTTGATGTTAATGGAATGTTTGTGAAGTTTGATACAAATCAATTCTGCGCGAATTAAGAACAATTCCAAATGAGTTTGGTATCGAAAGGACTTAATCTATGGTATATAAGATTTTCTCATTGAACTTTCTCAGTGTTTGCGGGTGGGCAAGGGCGCTTTTCAAATCAGAGTCTGTTGACTTTTGCAGCAGATGTGCCAAGCTGACCCTAATTCATCGGACTATTGTTGCTCCTCATGGAAATGTCATGTACTTCGTCCAATTTCCAAGTACTAATTGGCCGATTTTCTTGTCAATACAGCTGCAAAGTAAAATTAAAGAGAGCAATTTGACGGTAAAAATAGCACGGGGCGTGTTTTGGATCGGCAACGGGCTACATTAACTATACAGTTAGTGAGACTTGGATTGAGATTTGTTTATTGAAAATGAAATTAATTTGACCGGGCTTAAATCATGCACGTATATTGATGCATGTTCATTGATGTCATTCAGTTGTACTGCAATCTGTGCTGAAAAATTCATTGATGCGATGTGCGCGCTGCAGGCGTCGCATAATTAGAACTGTAATGAAGTAAAATGGATAATAATAATAACCCCCCCCCCCCGAAAAAAAAGTTTTTTTTATTAAAATAACAATTTGTGGTTAGTTTTTGATTGAGATTTGAAGTACGTAAACTCACGAGAGGAAGACAAAACACTAGAATGAAAAGGACCCAGAAATCCAGCTGACAGAATCGAAAACAGAAAAAATAAACCCGCATGTCTACTACCATTTTGGGAGTTTTTGATATTTATTCCAATCATACTGCTGTAATCATTAGTTGCTAGGCAAACGGATTGTCTTCAAACTTGTTGATAAAGAATTCGCTAATGAACCCGTCATTTGCAACATATTTTTCTCGTGTTCACAGACGCTGAATACGCGGCACTTAACAGCCACTCTTGACACAGTATCAATCTCTAGTTGTAGACCGAGAGAGGCATCCTTTTCTTGTAGTTTGTTAACAATGGACCGACAGTTAAGTTTCAACAACGTTTTACTATCAGTTCAGAAGAAGTTTTCGATACATTTCTGTGTTAAAAGTGCATTTTGAAGCATTACCAATTGCAACGAGGTTTCAATATCGTAACACAATTGAACGCTTTACGTTGTGTTTATTCAGGCCACAGACACCGTATTTAGCTTTAAAAATCCAATGACCAATTGTAGATGCTAAAATAAACATGTTAGCCCGATTCAGTTTCATGCTAATGATAGACTAATTGAACCAGTACCCGACGTGATGTGTTTTTGACAAGTACACTAAAAGCTGTTTTGTTCTGTTCATGACTCGGGCAACATCATTGCAAAGGTGGCAAATGTTTAGTCAGGAAATATTGACTGGTCAGCGGTGTGGCAGTGCTGAATTCAGAAACTACACAAAGAGAAAGGAAAGTCTGCCCGTAGCCTATTAAAGCGTAGCCAAGAGATCGACCTTCACACTTGGCTTTGACCATCAGGCGCTGAACAACGGTATCTGTGGCAATCACCCACTTGGTTTAATAGCGTGAAATCAGACGAGTTCATCAAGTACTTAAGTCGACCTGCCATAATGCTTCCGTGTCCCTTTTCAATGGAACAAGTGATTTCAGTTTGCGAATTCCTCCAGAATAGCGGAGAGAATGAAAGACTGGCGCGCTTTCTTTGGTCTTTGCCAAAAGACTCGGAAGAGATTCAGCAGTGCGAGACCATCCTTGTAGCCAAAGCAGTAGTCGCTTTCCACCAGAACAACTTCAAAGAACTGTACTCCATACTAGAGAGCCACCGGTTTTCCAGGACAGTCCATGAAAAACTACAGTGTTTGTGGAGAACAGCGCATTATATTGAAGCCGAAAGACAACGTGGAAGACCTCTTGGTGCAGTGGGCAAGTACCGCGTTCGTAGGAAGTACCCCCTGCCCAGAACTATCTGGGATGGAGAAGAGACCACGTACTGCTTTAAAGAAAAATCTCGCAGTATTCTCAACAAAGCTTACACTGAAAATCCTTACCCCACCCCAAAAGAAAAGTACGAACTGGCAAAAATGACCGACTTAACAGTGACGCAAGTGAGCAATTGGTTCAAAAACAAGCGACAAAGAGTACGCGCTGCAGAAATGAGAAAAAGGTCAGTAAATTAGAAAACGCTATAGTTTGTCGATGTTAACTTGTTGTTTGCCCATTTGGCCCCGCTTCTCTGTTATTCCGTGAGAAATGAAACACCCAAGCTCTTGTGACGTAAGTAAGGGCTATTAATGTCGTGAAAGGACAGAGAAATTTAGATTTTATACTGATACATTAATTTAAAGTGTTCTGAGTTTTCTTACGGAATAGAACGATGTTTTTCGGGCTTGTTTTCGTATTATTCTTGAATAAATTACATAAATTTTGTGTGTTTTGTGTGTGTGTGTTTTCAAGTGATACTTCACAGATTAAACACGTCCTCATTAAAGACATATCTCAAGACGTTTTCACGTTAAACACTAACAATTCGACAAAGAAACTGTTTTCATAACCAACTCATTGTCAAAATATGGGCGCTGCTTTCAGTGCTTTTTCAATTTGGCTTTCAAATCCAGCGTGTTATGAATCTAATAACGAAGACGCTTAGGATCATTGTTAATAGAAACCACAATACACTACATTGCACTTAAAGCTAATTTAGAAAAATTAAAGTTTGAAGTTCGAGTTTCAAAGGGCGCCCCAAGAACCGTCACCAAAACAAAAGTCGTAAAACATGTATCCTTCACTTAACTAAAATCCGTTTAAAATCAAAACTCCATAAAATGAGAAAATGGTTGCTTAGATACACAACGTAGTGCCCAATCATTAGAAATTGTCGCTAGCATCTTCAATATGCAATGACGAAACACTTGAACGTTTCAATCGGGGTCTGCGCAGCTGAAAACACTTTTGTAGTAACTTAAAACCACTAGGAGAGTTATAATAATGAGATATTAGTTAGGATGATCTATGAGAGAATAGATCACTACACCAGATATATGATGGTATATGGTAGTCACAATCTCAAAATGATATCTGGGACTTGGTCCTGCAGCTACATATTCATGCTTTAATGATCAGGGCTTTTAAGAAATGATATTTTCCTTGTCATTAATTTGGAAAAGAATTGGTTTTCCATCCTTTCAAATGGGTTTAAATTATCTGCTTTTTGTTTACATTATTTTTCTTTGTATTTAAAGAAAAGTAAAATGGAAAACAATTAATCGATAAGTGATGCATGATTTGGCAATCAAAATAAATCGTACAAAAGTGGGGAAGACATTTTTTGTCGTCTGACTTTTATTGCAACTAGTCCCACGATCCAAGGAAAAAAATAAATCATTGAGTGCATGAGTTCATAATTTTGCAATCAAAATAAAACTTACAATTAGCAGTGAGGAAGACATTTTTTTGTTTTATTTCGTTTCACTTTTCTTGCCAGAAAACTGTCCGATTTTGCTTTATAGGTAACGCGAACGTCTCAAGCGAATTCATAAAAAAACTTAAGAAGTAACAATGTAAGAAAACGAAAAAATTCATAAAAAGACTTAAGAAAAAAAAGAGAGAAAAAGAAAGAAAGAAGAAGGAATGAAAAAGAAAATTAGAGTTCAGAAGGTAATTCCTGATGCTAAGTCTGAGTTCAAAGGAAGGCATTCCCCTTCAAAATAGCTTTCAAGAACTGTTAGCTTAGTTTTTGTTTTAAATTGATAATTTCACTGAGATTATTGAAGTCTGGCTTTGAGATTGGTTTCTCGTCGTTGCCTTGTCATATTTACTTAACAATATTTCTCTCTTTCTTTGCGATGTCATTTCAATCAGTGTGAGCATAATGACAAAAAAAATTATTGCTTGGATTAATAGATCAATGAACCGAGGTGGGTCGGTTGTTCATTGATTTCCCTTTAACACAAAGACAGTATAAAGTGGACTTGGCAGTCATTAATGCATTTCTGTGTTGAGTGAAAGTTCTTCTTCTAGACTAGAATAACCAAGCTCTGACCATCATCTTCAGCATGCTAATAGTCATTCTAAGCTAATATCCATTTTGATAACCGTTTTATTTGTAAAATCAAAGAGTGCTTACAGAGTAATTAGCTGCAAAGGGCCTGCGTCTCTATAGAAACCAAAAACGGGACCAGAAATGTAATATTCTCAAACGGGACCATTCAATTCAAACTTGATAACAATTAATTATTTCGAAATATCCACATCAATTCTCGCGAGACGACAATGGCGTACAAATTGAGATGTGCTCGATCGACGCGCGACAAGGAGGTAACAGTTGTATTGCCGTTTGGTCATGAAGTCCTGAGTATTTGAATTGGTAGTTGCATTGCCTGAGTGCTTCGGGTGCAAAGAAATTCTCTTTGTGCCTAGCTGGTTCATCCAGCATGAAGTCCTGGCTATTTGAATTGGTAGGTACAGTGCCTGAGTGCTTCGGGTGTAAAGAAATATTTTCTTTATGCCTAGCTGGTCCATCCAGCATGAAGTCCTGGCTATTTGAAGTAAGTGCATTGCCTGAGTGCTTCGGGTGTAAAGAAATATTTTCTTTATGCCTAGCTGGTCCATCCAGCATGAAGTCCTGGCTATTTGAATTGGTAGGTGCATTGCCTGAGTGCTTCGGGTGCAAAGAAATTCTCTTTGTGCCTAGCTGGTTCATCCAGCATGAAGTCCTGGCTATTTGAATTGGTAGGTGCATTGCCTGAGTGCTTCGGGTGCAAAGAAATTCTCTTTGTGCCTAGCTGGTCCATCCAGCATGAAGTCCTGGCTATTTGAAAGTGCATTGCCTGAGTGCTTCGGGTGTAAAGAAATTCTCTTTATGCCTAGCTGGTCCATCTAGCATGAAGTCCTGGCTATTTGAATTGGTAGGTGCATTGCCTGAGTGCTTCGGGTGCAAAGAAATTCTCTTTGTGCCTAGCTGGTTCATCCAGCATGAAGTCCTGGCTATTTGAATTGGTAGGTACAGTGCCTGAGTGCTTCGGGTGTAAAGAAATATTTTCTTTATGCCTAGCTGGTCCATCCAGCATGAAGTCCTGGCTATTTGAATTGGTAGGTGCATTGCCTGAGTGCTTCGGGTGCAAAGAAATTCTCTTTGTGTCTAGCTGGTCCATCCAGCATGAAGTCCTGGCTATTTGAAAGTGCACTGCCTGAGTGCTTCGGGTGCAAAGAAATATTTTCTTTATGCCTAGCTGGTCCATCCAGCTATTCGAATTGCTGGGTGAAAAAGACTATAATATGTTAGAAAGCAGTACTTGAAGCTCGTTTCAGTAATCAAAATAGCTTTATTAGCATATATAAAAGTCCTCAGTCTTTGTACAGAACTGGAATTATAATATAAAATCTAAATTTGCGCTGACTTCGGATTGATGTACTTCTATAGTACTGCTGAGATCTTCGCTTACGGTGGCCGGTTGTTGTAATTCAGCAGTCTTCTACTTAAGTCTATCTGAACGACTTGGACGAGAGTTAAAGAAAGTTTTATTTTTTTTGAGTTTGCGATTTAGCTTTGTTGTTGTAATCTTTTCTGAATGAAAGCCTGGTTTTTGGCAAAAGATGGTGTCAATTGACAAGTATGACATGTTTGTTAAACAAGAGGTCCTGCTGTTCTGCTGAAAAAGCTTTAGTTGCTCAAAACACACGAATAATATTCTTATTTCGGGTCAGCAAGTTTCTCACTAGTCCAAAATACTATTTCATGCAAAATTGTAACAAAAACATGTTAAATTAGCTATAAATGAGTTGTTGCTTCTGATCAGCTAGACCCCCAACAGATGGGTAAAGAATCTTTACCGATCTGTCGGAGATTTTGCGGTTGCTAAGGGCATGAGGCTCGTTATGATTAAAAACAAATCCCGATTAATGATACAAGAAAGGAAACCCATAGCGTTTGTAGTGAAATATAAACAACAATATTAATGAAATGATGTTATCCGGCAGCGATGGATTTAAAGTGAGATTTCCAAAGTTTTATAGCCAAGAAATCATCAAATTGTCCTCCAATTAGTGCGAAATAAAAATCATAGTTAAAAGTGGGGATCAAATTTCATAACGGCCGTCTTGTCTGTGTAAACGTTCTTGAAACCAAGACAGTCAGCTATTTGACAAGTAGTCAATAGATAGCCCCTGTTGTCAACGTGAAGCACATGGAAAAAAATCAACGATGTTTGCATTGTGTTGAGAGTTTGATTTTTGTTGATACACCTGAGCTATACAGAATATACCACACAAATGTGCAATAACTTGGCTATAGCCCAAAAACACCCCCACAAAAGAAAAATTAATGAATTTCGAGAAATTTTGAAGTCAGTTGTTCAACAGGTTGATAGCACGCTTAGTTGATTCAGAGGAAATCTTTCAGTTAAGTTTGTGCACATCAATGTCAATGATTAGGGTATTTTTGTACCCACTCAAGGAAATGCAAATAATCGCATGCTGAAAGGAACACGTTCAATCAAATATTGAGCGGGCTATTAAAGCTAAGGAGTGCCCCTATAATACCACTGAGATGAGCAATTTTCGATAACTAAACCAAGAATAACTTTGAAGAAAAAAATCTTTTCGGAAGTCAGTTTTTTTTACTTGTAGAGTATCGTTAAACGACCACAAAGTGAATTTTACGGCTTCGTGTTCGACTCCACTCAGTTTCAGAGAACATTTAAGGAGAAAGAAAATTAGAATCAGTATACATTATACTGAAATGCTCTGAAACTGAAGGGCCCGTTCACATTAGAGAGGGTGTCCCTATGTAGTAGGGATAACTCTTTTGTTTTGTGTCCCCCAGGGAAAAGAAACAAAAGAGTTATCCCTACTTCATAGGGGCACCCTCTCTCATGTGAACGGACCCTATAACCCAAATCGTTTTGGTTAAACCTCGCAACACTTGCAATTTGAAAATCATACAATTCAGTATTAACTGGTTGTAGTATCAATTGGTTCTAAAATTGTTTTGATCTAAATAGATATTATGCAGTATGCGTGTTAATGTTTTTGGTTACAATTTCCCTCTATTTCAGCAAATTAAACTTTTTTGTATCAAATGTGCTACTTAATGTTAACACAAGAAATCAAGAAATCGTGCAATCTGATTTGTTCTTTATGCGCTTATTCAAACTAAACTGCACCATCGTGGTGCCGCGAGAAACATCACGTAATCGCGACATTTTTTATGATTCTCACTGTCTCTAGTGTGCTGAAGTTTGTGTTGTAATAAATGCGTAAAAATAGTAATGTTTTGTAGCAATTACTCTGCGTAATGATGTCAAAAATGGATACGGTAATTAAGTGGTAACTAAACTTCGTGTCGTGTAATTATGGCATTAAAAAATACCGCTTGTGAAAACAGATTAAAACAATAGATGATGGAAATGTAGCATTTGTCCATTAGGGCTGGTTCACACACCGCATAAGCATAAGCAACCTTACCGCAGACTCCTAGTAGTGGTACATACTCATTAGCGGTGCTTGTCTTTTCTCACACCTCAGGTGATAAATGCGCTACTGAGTCTGCGTATGTTGCTTGCGCTTATGCTTCTGTCGCTAGTGTGAATCGGCCCTTACCTTTTGCGTACTTTGCTAAATTTGAATTCGCAGGAAATTGCAAGCGCATTTGACCAGGGTTACAAAATCAGTGTAAGGAAACAAGGACACGATTAGTTATCCTTCCAAAAATTCATACTGAACTCCGCTTTAAGAAATGCTTTATAAATGGATGTCTATTTGAATACGCTTGATATAATTTGTACTGTAATTATTAATTATGTAGATTTAAGAAAAAGCTATAATAAACTTTTAATAATATCCTGAACACAGCAAGATCGATTTAAGCAGTATAGTAAATAAATCCAATTATTTATGTTTAAATCATTATTTAATTGCAGGGGACTTGACCAAGAATTTTGCATGATGAAAATCAAAGACTCCACACGATCGATGATGCACAGCTACGATGAACTGCGCACACATTTTCCATTTCTAATACCTCAACAAACGACCATCCAGTCAACTACATCCGCCATGTCAGCGGCTTGTTTACCAGAGTATGCGTACTCCCACACGCTCTCGCAATTCCAAGTCCCGTGTGGACCGTACCCAGGGTACGTTTCGGTCGCACCACATCCGGGATGCGTCGTGACGCACGGATCGTGTCTTTCGACAATTACCAGTCAAGCGCATGCGCAAACACGCCTGACGACCAGTCCGCACACAACAGTGAAGATGAATTCTGAGACCAGTGCATTTGAGCCAATCTCTCCTTCCAGTGGAGCAAGTCGACGTGATTTTACCAGCGAAAGTTCAACATTACAGAGGTGCTTTAATCACCCAGTTTAAATTCATAGATCAACAATCATACATTTGTGAACTCTTGAAGGACTCAACTCGTTATCAACAATTTTTTCTAAAAATCTTGTTTTAATGAATACTGCTCTTTTAAATACAGCTTTTTAAATCAGTTTCGATCGTACATCGGCTAGTTCTATAGTCGTTACTGCATATATATATTTTACAAACTTTATATATTCCTCGTTTTAACAGTTCTTCCATTACGTAACAATATCATACGTGTTGCATTCTAGTAGTTGAATAAATCAACAGTAGTTCGAAGAGATTTCAATGAACTTTCAGTTGAAATCGTAGATAATGATTTAATGAATAAAATTAATTACAGTTTTCTAGCAAATGTTGCTTGTGAATGCTTTGTCAAATTGACGATTTAAGGGTACGTACACACTAAGTTTGAAAATAAGGCCTTCCGTTCACACTAAAGCGACGCTTTCTTTTTTCTTTCAAGGTGTGAAAACAGAGTTAAAAGATACTTTTTCAAAATTTGTCCAAATAAGTGTGGATGTTGCGGATCTTTGCTTAAAATATTTTACTAATTAGCACACAATTAAAAGTCAAGAAAATTACTATCTGCGTCCAAGACCTATAAGAACCTATTTATGTAAGTAATCTACGAAACGTTCAGCTCTTTACATGCAATATTAAACGAGTTATCAGCTTTCAAATTTCTAGGGGCAAAAGCGCTAATGAGCCCATACATTCACTGTAAAATTCAGAGTTTTCAAAGTCGCATCACGCAAAGACTATTTCATTTGTCAAGCTCCAATTGGCAAGGGAAGCTAATTTTACCATGCTCTTTCAATATTCAGAGTTGATGTGGTGTTAGTTTGGTTAAAAAGTGAAGTGCTTGTGCAAATGACGCAAAACGTCGTCAGCAAAGATCCCTATAGTGACGTAGAAAACAATCAATCAGCTTTATTTAGCCACGGTAAAAACATATGCAATGCATATGAAGAAAAGGTTGCATTTTGACAAAAACTGAAGGAAACACTCAAAAGTTTATGAAGGCAAACTGTGTTAACCGGGCTAACTACCTTTGCTTTTAATTTCACCATGAAGAAGGGAAAAGATAATAGAGCACAACCAGCGAGAGAGAAAATACCATTTACAAACTATTTGTCAGTTTGTAGGCTGGGGATAAGAGTCAAAGGACTGATAAATGCATTTTCTAAAACCATATCATGGTTATCATCGTTATCACTGTCCATCATCATCATCACTACACCATCGCCACAATGTGACAGGTGTTTTCAAGACAGGTAACCCGCATGTCATTTTAGTCTCATCACGCAACGGCACAAGGAACGTTGCACAGGAGCGTTGCGTGACGAAACTAGTACAAGTACACAAATCAAAACCTCGAAAAATGATGAGAAATGCTACTCAGTATTGTAGGCTTTTACTAACACGTTTTGTTTATAAAACACTTATCCACTAAGAAAAGGCAAAACGGAAAGTTGTAAAAACGGAAGCGGAAGTAAAATCAGCTTCGACTGGTCTTGTGCCACGTGTCTTTACTATTCAAATACAGATTAGCATAAAATCTATGTTGTCTTTTTCGAACCTCTTTGTGAAAGCTCTTAAAATCAAGGTTTTGGGGTAACTGCTGCTCGTTACAGTACTAGTTTACAGCTGGAATTGTTTAGACGTGGTTTATCCAAAATGCTACGGTTTTCAACTTTGTTTTTGTTAGCTGTTTTGCACTGTTCTTATGCTCGCCATTTACAATTCCAGTTGAGCGGCTACGAATGCTTTTATGAAGACATCGCGGAAAACACGGAGTGTTCTTTAGAGTTTGCACCGATTACTGGTAATGACCCAAAGATCGATGTATCGTTAGAAGACCCCAACGGCGGAATCATCTACAAAACCGAAAAGAAGGACTACGATCTTCATAAATATACAACGAAAGTCAATGGAACGTATCGAGTGTGCTTCAGCAATGTATACGACTTTACCATTGGTGATAATCTTGTTTACTTTGACTGGGTTAACGGAAAAGGAGAAAGTTCCTTCGACCAAGCACAACCAAGCGACAAAGCTCTAACTCAGCTCGAAACGTCAGTAGCCGCCATTCACGAGAATATGAACTTAGTTGAACGATATCAAAATTACCACAGGCTACGAGAGGCGAATGGTCGTCTTGCAGCTGATCACTTAAGCTCAAGGGTGCAATGGTGGTCCATTGGACAGTCAGTCGTCGTTGTGGCTGTTGGAGTGACACAAGTTTTTGTCCTGAGAAGATTTTTTACTGTCAGCAAAGGAGAACTCTAATTTCTTAATTTTATTCAATGATGTTATTGTTTTGTGGGATGAATTGTTCAAGAGCTGTGGCGAATTTGAATAATTGAACAATCAGCTTTATTAGGTGTATTTTTGTTTTATTTTTCTAGTTTCAAGTTAAAACTCTTGTTTTGTTATTTTGCTAAGAACTAATTTTGAAGCCGAGTCAATATCTTCAAAC
Organism: Telmatactis stephensoni; assembly: GCA_029948255.1. Lineage (NCBI taxonomy): Eukaryota > Metazoa > Cnidaria > Anthozoa > Actiniaria > Isophelliidae > Telmatactis > Telmatactis stephensoni. Next base: position 781,408 of record JALIZF010001808.1, on the reverse strand, counting down.
GAACATTACAGAGCTTGTTGTCGCTAACTTGCGTGACGAAACCTTGTAATGTTAAATGTTACAATTTTTATGCAATCAAAAAGTAGATGTAAAACCTTTCAAATAAGTTTATATCCCTTCACGTTATATTTATTAATCGAATCGAAGATTATTTAAATGTGCTTATAAATACAAAGCACGCGTGACAGATGAACAGCCGTTATTAAAACTGGACTTGCGTGACACCGTGACAGCAAAGAATGAAAGAAGGCTAGAAGGGCCAAAACGTTGAAATCATTCCTTGTATTTGTTGAAAAGACTTGTAATGCATTGTGTGTTCGTTTAATAAACACATCTTCCAAAGACTTGAATGTTGTTTTTATTTTTAGAGCAAGAGATTCCGCTATAAAACGGATAGCTCGAAATTCGAGATGACATGATACAAAAACCAGTTAAAGACTTTTTTAAGGTGACTCCCTATAGTAATTTTTGGACCAAACCGTTCACTTTTATTTGCCTTGTTTATAGCTTTAATCCGCAGCTATCGATTTGATATTGATACCAGCTATAGAGGTAAGATGAAAGTTTTCAATTATGGCAGTTTTAATATGATCAGCGTTACCATGGCAACGATAAACAATTATCGTTGAAATTGGTTTTTGCTAAATATCTCAAAAACCTGACCTGCTCGGGACAAGCGGTAAACGACATCATTAACTTCAAGCTAAGGCAAAGCAAATTAGACTATCTTAAAGAAATTCAATCTGTTTGATTTCGAGTAATTTGCAGAAATATTCTGAAGCATTCATTTTTATATGCTAAAAGTCACGACCGCCCAAGCGTTACTCAGAAGACGTGAAACACCAACAAAACACTGTAAAGAAGCCTTTGCTTGTACACTTCAAAGTGGCTAAATGGTTATTCTTAACTCTCTTCCAAGGCGAAGATATCACTTTTTCTTTACAGGCAACTTTTGATAAACATTGCCGTAACGTCTATTTCGAAATTATTTCCAAAATATCTCTCAAACGACTTAATATTTTTGCTTGATATGCTAGGAGTGTATTTATTATCATCTTCGAAACAACATTGGAAAATCCCATTAAGATTGAAACAGTAAAACATTTTTAAATTCACCGTTAAAGATGAAAGACAAATGAATCACAACTCCAGAATGCAAACGGCCGCGACAGCACTTATTAGCATACTGTCACCACGCGCGAAGCTTGGAGACCTCGTTAGCATAACAAGGCAGGCTATTCACAATTCCCGCCAAAACCATACCAATTTGAAAGTTGTAATAAAGCATAATAGTCTAAGTGTGCATATTTAGACTTACCATAGTAAGCCTAATGTAATGGTGAACCGACGTTTATCAAAGTAGCTGATAATCATTATTCCACTTGACATTTTCGTTCATTTGCGCGTGCATTCTTTCTCTCACGTGGCGAGTTGGATGTAGCGGTAGTTTTTATCATGCTGCCAAATAAAAGTTATAGAAGAAAAACTAATAGAAAAAATGCACCCGAAGAACCCGACAAGAAAAATAAATTATTCTTTTCTTCTTCTCTTTTAATCTTGACTTTTTGTTTACATTCTTTCGTCTTTCAGCTATTTTCATTGCTATATAATTGGCTTTGTTTTGTTTACAACAAGGCCTGTATGGTGGTTTTGGCGGGAATTGTGAATAGCCTGCCTTGTTATGCTAACGAGGTCTCCAAGCTTCGCGCGTGGTGACAGTATGCTAATGAAGTGCTGTGCGGCCGTTTGCATTCTGGAGTTGTGGTTCATTTGTCTTTCATCTTTAACGGTGAATTTAAAAATGTTTTACTGTTTCAATCTTAATGGGATTTTCCAATGTTGTTTCAAAGATGATAATAAATACACTCCTAGCATATCAAGCAAAAATATTAAGTCGTTTGAGAGATATTTTGGAAATAATTTCGAAATAGACGTTACGGCAATGTTTATCAAAAGTTGCCTGTAAAGAAAAAGTGATATCTTCGCCTTGGAAGAGAGTTAAGAATAACCATTTAGCCACTTCCAGGTTGGAAGTGTACAAGCAAAGGCTTCTTTACAGTGTTTTGCTGGTGTTTCACGTCTTCTGAGTAACGCTTGGGCGGTCGTGACTTTTAGCATATAAAAATGAATGCTTCAGAATATTTCTGCAAATTACTCGAAATCAAACAGATTGAATTTCTTTAAGATAGTCTAATTTGCTTTGCCTTAGCTTGAAGTTAATGATGTCGTTTACCGCTTGTCCCGAGCAGGTCAGGTTTTTGAGATATTTAGCAAAAACCAATTTCAACGATAATTGTTTATCGTTGCCATGGTAACGCTGATCATATTAAAACTGCCATAATTGAAAACTTTCATCTTACCTCTATAGCTGGTATCAATATCAAATCGATAGCTGCGGATTAAAGCTATAAACAAGGCAAATAAAAGTGAACGGTTTGGTCCAAAAATTACTATAGGGAGTCACCTTAACTGTAGAAAACTACGTAAGTTTTCTCTAAAAGAGTAAGATCAATATTAGTTTTAACTTGTACTGTACGTCACCAGTCGGTCACCACGTGGCCTGGGGTTTGTTATGTATTTATTTTGGCGGGAAAAATAAAGCGTTAGCGCTCGGCGTGTTAGCCCACACTGAAGGTCAAAGGTTATATTTAGGCGCCAGTAACTAGGGACATCAGAAACAATTCCAGATTCTCATGGAAAAGGAGATTATTTTGTTTAATGACTTTAATGTTAAGTAAAGTAAACTAAAGTAAAGTGACCATATTTTACGTCGATAACTCGTGACAGTAATTTGAGTAACTCATAAACTTGAGGTCGACGGTGGGCTCATTTTACTCCCCTTTCTCCATCAGTGCTCCGTTTTAAGGGTATTTAAAGCTACTTAAAGCTACACAGAAAGGAAAGAAGTTGAAACAAGGATATGTGAGATCCGGGGATCGAACTCTGGACCTCTTGCACCGAAGGCCGCGCACTAACCAATTTATTTCTCCATTAACATGGCTGATATCGCGTGATCGTGCAAAGCCTGTGTCGCTTTGGCAACAAAACAAACATCGTTTTGCTTTTTGATGAGCCTCGTTATCGTTACTGTACTGTTGATATATCAACGGAAATTAACTGAAATATGTGTATGTGGAATCCATACAGGAAAAAGTGCCATAGTCACGTGACCGTGCAAAGCCTTTATATTGAATTAGATTGACAACGTCCTTAATACTACCCAACGTACGGCATAAACTCAGTATTCGTTGTCACACTATCCATTCTTAACGGGGAGAACCTACGTAGCACTAGGCACGTAGTTGATGTAATGTATTCATACAAAACACATAATACAATAGAACGAAAGACAATAGAAAACAAAATGTTTTTTAATACATTACACCAACTGAGTGCTATGTAGGTCTTCCCATTGTCAACGTGATTTTAATGAAAACTGGTTTAACTGGTACAGTGAAACCCGGTTAATACGAACACCATGGGAACAAGACGCAGTATATTAACCAGGTGTCCGTATAAACCAGGTTGGCCAATTTACGTCATGTTTGTATTTTTTAGCGGAAACACTGAATCAATGTCACTGGTGATCTGTGTATTTTAAGTAGGAAGACTCTGAACGTCTTGTAATTAGCTGAGAATTAAAAGAGTGAAATCTTGAACATGAAAAAGCACGGAAAGCGCGTAATTTCAATTAAAAGCGATCAATTTACACATTTTCAGACATTTTAGTTCTCAGTCTTGAGAAGACAACGGCAGTGCATGTTTTAACCGGGTAGATTTTAAGACAGGAAAGCGGAGTGTCCGCTGTCCGTATCATCCGGTGTCCGTATTAAACAGGTATATTTTACAAACATTTGTATGTTTTGTTCGGCGGGACAGAACAACGTGTTCGTTATAACCGGGTGTCCGTATTAACCGAGTGTAAGTAAAACCGGGTTCCACTATATTCAAAAATCACTGAGAATTATTAACAGACTGACTCGAGGAATTGAGGAAATTGTGCAATAAGAGGAAAGGAGTGGGTAAGGAGGATGCAGGAAATCGAAACAAAAGGGGAAGTAGGCCTTAAACTTCCTTTACTTTTGATACTCAGATCAATAATCTCCATAATCTTTATGTAATTAAATCTGCTGTTTGGATCCTACTTTGGAAAAGACGTGTTCCGCGTTTTTGATAAAGTAATGCGCATTCTTCGGCAACGGTCAAAAATTCGCGCAATAATTTACAAATTTCATCAGTTTCAAATTGTCCTTCATCGCACGACGATCACTAAGCATAATTCTAAGTAACAATGACGACCAATGACTTGTTTTTGCGTATTCATGAATTTATATAACGTACCGACTTACGGGTTTCACGAATGAGTTTCGATATTTAATGCTCCGAGCTAGTAAGTAGTCAAGCAAACGGTAAGGAAAGCAGAAAGTACTAATTGTGATATTGCTTAACCGTCTATCTCATTAGCTAAACACGAAAATCTGCCAAAACTGCAAAAGTTAACGCATTTGTTTCTATTCGATTTAATATCTGATTCCCTTTTAATTTCATGAAAGCATTCCTGAGTGAAATATAATAACATTTCTATGTGGCCGGGAATATGCGGCAAACTAGAGGCGTCTCATGACTACTGTTTTGATCACTTTGATGGGACGAGATTTTTTAGTACGAAAGAAGCTTTGCAAAAACAGTTTTTGTACATTTTATTTCAAAAATGTATTGTCTATAGGTTAATATATTCTCATTCTGAAAACTAAGATATCAAAGTTGAAAATGCCGCAGAACAATACGAGTTGCTAGTTCTTACGTACGCTCATTGTTACTAACTTTAGAACTGTAATCTCCCCCAGCCCCCCTTCCACAGCACACACCCATGACACCCATGGAACTCTCTACAAGAACATCTTCGGGTCAACAGTAGCGATGTTATGTCTTAAATGGATGTTCATGTTTAGAACTGAAACGTTTCAGAAAGTTCATCCATTTACTCCAGGAGTCGGCATCTCGTTGCAGTCAATGGCTTGTCATACACAAATCTTTATAGGTAGCTGTCGAGATTTCTCTAATCCCCATTGAATGGTCGTTGTTTATTCTTGAGTACAGATCAATTGCTTCCAAGTCAACATCGTCGCAGACTCACTTAATCCGATGCCTCTCGACTCGAATATTAGATTCCGGAAATAGCTTATTTATTGGCGATGGCTCCAAGATAAAGGACCTTTTGTATTTAGCCTAGCACTAATTAATCCCAGGTCATTGTGAACATTGCAATTTGAGTGCTGGCTTAATTCGATTTTGATAGGCTTAAGCCCACAAGCCTTGGCCCAACAACAATTGCAATTTCTTGGGATGTTTTTGCTTGCAAAAAATTTGCTAAAATTGATTTAATCTGTGTAGCACTTCGTAGATCTAGTTTTGTAGTAGAAGTTCAGACCTCAATTGTACGAGATTTTGGAGAGATTTGAATGGTGTTAATAGCGTAATCATTGAATCATATTAGCGAGGTGGTGTAAATCCGCTTAACGACATATCGTTAAACTACATGTTAGTAGGAAGTCTTAAATCTTCTTAATGAGCTCAGGAGAGTCAAAACACAAGGGATTAGGCTTTGACTACGTTAATGAATCTTTGAAACCCTTACGTCAATACGATGTGACTTGTGCGCCGTCGAGGATGAAGTACGGTGCACATCTCAATCCAACTAATAATCTAAGAGACATTGCTGTAGACTTCGGTAAACTATTTCATTATTATTATTGCTTCTTTTCACTTTGGCTTAGATATGATATAAAATGGAAAAGAGGAGAGATTTGAGGCAGCTGTGGTTATTTTCTTGTCCTCAATGACTGACTAATTCTGATAGGGATGCGAGAGCTTGAAAAATTAAATAAAACAAGGATATGGTTTGACCTCAGGGAGTGTAAGACACGTGGTTGCCAATGATGTTCGATTACGCTTACCCCTAAGGGCTTTGCTTAAAACTTGCGAAAATATGTGATGGAACACAAAAATAAGACAAAAAGAACTGAAACAAAAAGAGTTTGCTAGTTTTTATACAAGAACACAGAGAAAGAAATCCATAAGGTTTACGGTGTTTTGCTGAATAAAAAATCTTAGTTGTACAAGCACATCCTTGATTCCCGCAAACAATACGTTGTTTAGAAATTGGGCGGAACTCAAGGAAAAATGGGCGGACGATAAAAAATACACTAAATATCAGCTTTTCTTGATTACTGCACTCACTTTATAGCACTGAGCATGCAGTTACCAATTTTTAATGCCTTGCAACGCCTACATGTGTCGTGGCTCAGCGTGATCTCTGCGGATTGAAACTGATGCTAGATTATCATATAGGCTGAGAACAAGTTTATGAATCTTTCATTCCACTTACTTTCCATCGAATTCAAACCAAGAAAGCGGTACTAAAGAAAACGTTGCTTTCATGATTAAATCGCAAAGAAGCCTGGATTTTTCAAGATCAAATCCTAAGCTGGCTGTGCCTTTGTTTGTTGTCGGGCATTTGTCGGCAGTGTTCAACGGCAAATGCCTTAACGATCTCCACCTAAATGGAAGTGGCCTGCCGTTTCATCAGTGAAAAATAGGGCGTTCCTCAATGTTCTGAGTGGCTAGCGTGGCACATGTACAACTAATACACTTATAAAACAATTCATATAAACTCACAAGGCCTGATAATCTTGCTTAGTATAATTTCAATCTTGACTGGCAATCTTGCCGGCTGTCGACACAAAGAGAGAACAAAAGGTTCAAAATACAGAGTAATAAAAGAGAGGAAAAACGCAGTTGATGAACGATTAATTGAGGAGTCGAACACCTTTGACTTCATTTCATGTTAGCGTACGTTTTATTTATTTTGGTTTTTAATGAATGTTATTCAATGATAAAGCTTTGCTTCAATAATAATCTTGTTTTCATATCTTTGGTATCAAAACAACAGAGTTATTGACTTAGCACTTCATGATAACCACACCTATCGATGAAATCTCAACTCGAGTGGAAAATTAACGTTTCTCAATTTTCTAATAAAAACCTTCACTTGGTGGCTCATAGAAGCAAACCGGTTTAAAAAAAGCGAATTCTTTTGAACATCTGTGTAATATAATGCTCATTTGAATCCAGTTTTCGTTTTAGTTACTCTTTTTAAGTCAAATCATTGAGAAAAACAAAGGATTTTCTTTCCTAATAGCCCAGATTTTCCACGAGACAAGAGTTCAAAAGAAAAATGATTTTGAGTGGGAAGAAAGGTAATTAATACAATTGTCGCAAGATGGCTACGATCTAACAGTCTGTATGCCCTTATGTAAGATGGGCAAATGGTTGAAGACGTTTTACTTCTTGATTAACGAACATTTTATTAAAAACTCATCTTAAGAAACTCACAAAGCAAATTCACTAGCGTTACGAGATATGATCTTATCTGGTTCTCTACCACCTTTACATCTCTGACAGAGCTAAATTAAGTGAGGTATTTGCACAGCAATTGCTACAAGATGCTGCAGGGCCTCCGGCAGTGAATTAAATGGTTTAATTTGATTTTTTCAAATCACAAGTATATTAAGAATCTCTTAGAAAATGACCTGCTTGTTTTTGTTCTTTTAATATGCTTTGATTTCACTTGATTTGTAGTTTCTAATTTGTTGGATACCCACAGCTGGTCACAAGCACTGCAAACCTTTATTACAAACCATCACATCAAAGAATAAGTCCCTTGAGCGGCGTCCGTTTCATTCTTTCACAAATGACACTTCCTTCTTCTCTATTTCACTTGCTTTTGTCTTGAAGTCTATTAGCATTAATATCCCAACTTGTGCTATCAGTTTTAGAATCTTTTTCCAATACCCGACTCACATTTTTACAATTAGACGTGAAACATGAACCTCCACTATATATTTGGCAGGATTCTATTTCCCTATCTTTTGAGTTTGATGTTTTTCTTTATCAACCTTTTTATCGACAAGTCGCGATTCCTTTTATACTTGGGCGTTTAAAAAGGATTTAGAAATATAGCAATAAACATAGACCGATTCAAAGACAAATCTTTGTCGTTGTTGTTCAAGTGTTCTTCGTAGTTTTGACACTGAGTTAAATTTAGAAAGTAAATTCTTGTTTTTTATACTTTTATGTTCTTATGTGATTACACAAGAAATGCAAAGTGAAAGATTCAGTACTAAAAGAGAAAGACACGAAAAGACTTCAGTTTGCCCGGTAACAGAAAGGTGATCACAGGGAAACAAACATCGTGCGTAGCTTAACCACAATTCCTCCTTTACCAACAACAAAATCTGAGACGAAAAATACAAAGAAAAGAAGTTTATTTTTCTCTCAAGCTTTCCCTCCGGTTCCCACAAAAACACATGCATAGCTACGGAATAAATAGAGTACAAAACTACAATGATCGTTTTCTAAACTAAATAAACTAGTCTATTATATATCAGATCAATATAAGTGATCTTTGGTCTTGAATTCAAAAGTGAACATTTCACTGTTCAGAAAGGAGCACCATCAATAAACTGACAGTTTAGTCGTACAATGACATTTTCAGTTTACGAATTAACAGTCTTCAGTTTCTTTTAGTGATTCAGCAGCAGTCTTCTTTTCTCTTGCTCGTCGATTTTGAAACCAAATTTTAACTCTATGTTCGGTAACGGAAAGTAACGAAGAAAGCTGTCGAACTTCGGAACTTGACAAGTAATGTGAATCGACGAATTTTGCTTCGAGCGCTGCAAGCTGGCTTGATGAAAATGGGATACGAGGATTTCTGTCCAGCTTGTGTTTTCGAGTTCCTTTTCGTGGTTTTGATCCTATGAAAAGAGAGAGGATATGTTAAAACAATGAAAAGATAAGGAATTTGTTCACTATGTTCTCAGTTACAGCTCTGCAAATCCATGATCTTATCAGACACTTGATAATGTACCATTTTTGGAGTTTTGATATGGTTTTAGGTTTGGTAGTTCGTTGAGTAGCTTAGAACTCACATCAACAACAAATTGTGAGGAGAGCTATGAAAATCACAGTTCGCACCGCAATATCACTGTCAAGGACGATGCTTGTCCGATCACGTTATACCAAGCAATACACACTACTATCTAGTTCTCAACACTAACACCAAAAGTTGTATTCAGCTAAGTAAGAGTCTTCTTAGACAGCTTTTGAATTTGCAGAGTAAAGACTTTAGAGCTAAGCACCTAAAAACAATAAAACTCAGTACCCATAGTTTGTGATTCGCAAACTGAAATCACTGGTTGTTTTTTTCTTTTCCTTTTTTTTTTTCCCGCTAACATAAAGTTTGATATGTGAGTTGTTGCGATCCCGCTTTTCCACCTAAACTATTATAATCCCCTAAAAGCATGTTGTTCTCAACATCAAAGAGTGCTCGGAATTTGACTAAGCACGACCCGCTTCCAATTTGACTAAAGATGGCCGGCCTTTGAATTTGACTAAAGATGGCGTTTATTCAGAAGAGACTCGATGAAGCTTTGAGAGTGAAGTTTGACGAAGCCGTCATCAGCTGCAAAGGGCGTTACCATCTGTTTTTCGTATCTACTCGATTGTGTAAAATTCCAATGCTACAAAGGTAGAAACTGTTTGTGTGTGTTGACACAAGGACACGAGGCTTAAGATGGGATGATGAACAACATGCAAGCTTATGAGACAATCTTGTGGTTATTCGACAATAATCCGATCTGTCCACAACACCTTCTCTTTTCCAAACGAATCCATCATGAATTATAGCCCTGCAAACATGAGCAAACTCTTCCAATAAACGCATTTTTCTTTCAAATCCTCTCACATGTGGTCTAACTGTGTCATCAACGTGAATGATGTGGACACCAATTTGAGTAACGTTTGTTTGACAAGACGCTCTAAGAAGGGATGTATTCGCTAGGGTGACAATGACTCAATCGATGTTCAGTTAAAGAAACCTTTATCTTACCACACTAAACTAAACAAGATTTTCGACCTTGGCGGCATATATTCAAAATTTTAAGGTGTTTGTACTTTTTGTAGAGAGAGAAAACATGTTTGTTTCAAATTTAAGACAAACACGAGCGTGCACGATGGTGAATTCAAACAAACGGATTCCAAATCGACTCACTGACAGCTATATGAAACAGCAGAGAAAATATCACAAAAAAACTATCAAAAGTCTACAACCAATTATTTTCTATATCATTTTCTTCTCCGATACTGTCCAAGCACTCTACAGACGATTACAGAGAAGAAAAATATGCGGGCACTTAGGTTTTAATCGATTGTGATTTGAGGTCTCCACAACTGAGGGGGGAAAACAACGAAAAAGAAAAAGAAAATGAATTGAATTTCTTCCGACTATCAATGACAACGAGAACAATGATGTCAAATTTTGTAACGGGCAGAATAGTTTGAGCTGAAACTTCAAAACGCTTTAGTACTTAAAAATTAAAGGAAAAAAAATCGTTGTTTATCATTTTTTCTGTGACTAAGTAAAGAACTCAATTCTGGACGTACATTGCCAGACCAAGAGTTTGGTACCACACTTTTTGCGAATTCATTCATGTTGTTTACTGATATGCATGTTTTTGAGGTTTTAAATAACTCTTTAGTTTATGGGATTCACCAAGAAACTAGATTTTAAGTGCAGCAGAACACAATCCGAGGTGTGGTTTTGGAAAGGATGTATTTGAGTCGAAGTTTACAAATCAGTAGTATGTTTGAGATGGTTTTGGCTGCAGACAAATATTGAAAGAGCGATCTTTTGATGTACGAGTATTTGAAGAGACAAAGTAGTGAAGCACATTACATTGGTGCTCTCAATGTACAAACAATAAACCGCCATCTTGAATAACAAATCAAACAATGTTATTTTGTCAAACCTTGCGGTTCTTTTGGTGGATTTCCTGTACATTCTAAGTTTCCTGTTTAAACATGGACAAATTGTCGACAGCCTTTAACCCAAAATGGTTACGAGCGAAGTAAAATTGAATCGTCAAACCCGAAAGCAACCGCTGGAAAGAAGCTAGCGTTTTTATTGATAAGCATGTCATTTGCTGGGCTGAATGGCAGTTAAATCAGAACAATGTGTCGAGAGCTCAGGTTCTTTTAACAACATTGAAAAGAAGACTGATACCACGAGATTTTCAACCATAGAAAAACAGGATTTAGCTTAACTAGTGGTATACTATGTTATATTTCTGGACGATGAGCTGCAGTTGTTTAGCGTACCGTATCTGTAATTTTTGTGGGCGATACGTAGACTTAGAAAGTCGGACCTGATTAAGAAAAAGAAATCAACCCTACCTTACATGGTTACTTAGTTTGGACAGGTTTCCATGATACATTTTACGCCTTGCTTTGTCTCTGGTCCGTTTATCGGTCGAGCTGTCCAAAAGGCTCTTTTACACCCATTTGTACTAATACGTGTGGTTTCGACTTACACCATTAGAATCAGTAAACAAACCAAATGTGAATATAACTCGGAAAGGAATCTGTCGCGTTCAGTAAGTTCTAGTATTGCATTGCATAGAAAACCTGATCGCTTAAAGCGTACTGTTGACAACTTTATCGGCTCCTTTCAAAAGCGTTTCTCACCAGAGTTAGAAATTACACCTTGCGAAACATTCACGACAAACAAAGTAAAACACGAACAAAGACGCAAAAACTCAAGTGGCCCACTCGACTATTTCCCTCAACAATGATGTATTCCACAGCACTATTCTCACACCATATCATTAAATAAACTATCACTTGTTCTTCTTCTTCTTGCTTCGAGTTTCCCTGGTGAGGTATTTTGTTTTCTTAAGCACCTCGTCCAATTAATAAGAAAACAGTTTCACAAAAGGGTTTTGATTTGTGATAGTTTAAAGCACGCTATGTGCTTCCTAGGAAATAACTCTCGTAATCGAGCAAAAACTTACTCGGTATTTTAGGTGGACAGTATCTTGTGTATGCTAACCATGGAAGACGAAGGAAGATGCTTTCAGCCGATTTTGCAGCGGATTCGTTTTCTGGTGTTTTCTTGGCTCGAACTTGATGTAGTCTGGGGGTTTCCTGGACCGGATCACGACACTTGAACGAATTGAAGGAATCCTTGCGTAGAATGTTCTCAATGGAGAACGATAAATATGGTTTTTCCGGCTGTTCTTGGTGAGTGGTTCGGTTGGAGGAGTCGTTAACGTTCTTGGCAGTCATCTTAGCGTTTTGTGGTCAGTGAGCTAGTACTCTAATCCTGGCCAGCTGTCCCTGTTTCTTCGCTGACCTTCCTAGAGCTCTTCCTTAGCCCAACACAAAGCTGGATTTTGTTTCACCATGTTTACCGATGCATACTTTCAAAAGAGGCTTAATTCAAGTTTCATTATGGAGTCGTTGATCAAGCTCCTGACAGCTCACGTCACCTTTATCCGTAGTTTCGACAAATCCAGCTTTTTATCGAATATTTCTCCTGTCAGCGAATCGTCACTTGCTGCATATTAATCCCGGATTATTTCATCTGACTCGAACCAAATCCTTTAAAGCTTGTTTTTGGATTTATGAACGGAGCACATACATTAACTACGATCATTTCCCTTTCCAAATTGATCTATTATTTTTATAAATGTTGAAAAGCTTTCGTTCAATCTGGGTAAGCCGTGCAATCTAATTGTGCAGTCTATGATAAAGTGGTATCGAATCGTCCAATTCATTAAGAAATGAGAGAATTATTTAGAAGCACTTGAAGTTGACATATTAGAATTGATTACGGAAAACGGACGGTAGAGAAGTCAAGTGAGCCTTTCAGGTGTCAGCCAAAGAAAGAAGTAATGATTTAATATGTATAAACTCTAATTCTTATGTTGAAAATACCATCTTATAAATTCTTTCCGAGTGCCCTGGTTTTTACCTTTAATTTTTTTCTAGAAATCCAGTTAGTTAAACTGAGTTTTTCTAATGAACAAGGCAGGTTGTTCCCAAGTTTACTCTCCTTATAATCGGTCCATGAGATAAACAAATGACTCACAATAGACTACTCAAGAAAGAGCCTCTCATGATCAAGTAGATGCTTCAACACTCAAATGTAGTTGATCGGGTGTTATTTTTCTTTCAAAGACTCCTCTCATCAAGCTTGGTTTATTGACTGATTGAGAAAGACACGAGTAAACGACTCAATGATACCAAAAGGAAATTTAATTTAAGGCTGAAGATGAGTAAGGAATTAAACCGACTTCAAACACATGCTCAAAACAAATTAGCAAAACGAGTATTGCTGGTCTGTGATTGGTCCAGCCAAATGATAAGCTAGAGTCCTTTGAACTTAGGGGCGTGTACCATAACTTCATTATGTCCAGAGACAAAGCATATCCCGATAGTCAACCTGATTTTTTCCCTTTTTGATGGCTTTAGTTTTGCGCAGAATTAACTTTGCAAACTTTTAGCATCTGCACTCAAATGATGACGGTGAAGAAGTTAATTGAATCATTTTTATACCAAAGAAATCTTTATAAAAAATCTTTAATTTCCTTTTCCTCGACTGCAGCTAAATTTGCCTCTTTTATCTAGTTTACTGTTAATTACCGAGTAGCTGAAAGGCCATGTGAAACCATTGTCTCTGCATTTTACAGTCGACACACAATTACTTTGAGACCGACAATCACTGACACAAAAGCGACTTGCTTGCACTTTGTTCTTAGATTTATCACTTAACCAGTGGAATATGAATTTTGTACACCATTGGGTATTTGGTAAGACTGTGATAATTGGTGATGGGAGTGTTGGTTTGATTGAATTAACTAGCTAGCTCAGTTACTAAAGCGTCCTGTGTTGAAGTGCGTGTCAAGGGCTATCGTTCTAACACATCTCATGTAATCATCTTTTAAGTGCGCACTAATCCATAAAGATTGATTAAACGGGCATCGGGTGCCATCCAGCAAACAGAGGATCTAGCCTATAGAGTCCTTTTTCAATAGCAATGAAACTTTAGAGCCTCTTAATTCCTTGGACTACATTCCTTCATCAAAGGCCAGATCCAACCCGCCGCAATCCACACAATGAATCGAGCTCCTACCGTGCAAAAAGCTACAACAATTAGCTAATAAATCCGTAAACTAGCTACTATAGTTTGTAGATCAAGCTCTTCAAACGACAAATCCGTTATTCATTATTTTTTCCGTTTTATAATCTCGTGTAAAGAGTTGCTTCCGATAATCTCTTTCTTTGTTCAATGTTAGAAAAATAGATAGGTATATTGCTGCTAATCCTAAGTTCATAGGAACAGTAGTACAAACAGTAAATATCAATAACGCAGCGACGTATTATACACTGCACATGTTGACCATGTATAATGATGCATCCATAACAAGCTAGATTTAGACAAAGATGTTCTCGACTTATCGGAGTGGAACAGCTCATTTATTGAATGTCATGTGGGATCCAGTGTGAGAAGGCAGTGATTAATCCATAACTAAGCCACCTACGTCAAGACAGCTTTGTCAAGGAACGCTAGGCATGACTGCTAAGCCGACTTACTCAAATGATGACCATGCTCGAAAACAGTTATTGAGTAAAGTTTGGGAAGAAGAAGAAAATCAGTGATATAGAAAAATGTATTACTACCAGAAAATGGCGTTTTTTGAAATAACTCAAAATTTAAGTTTCTTTTTTCCGCCTTGACTACTTAAACTACCTCCCATGAAGTTCCTCTAAGGGTTTAAGAAAACTCACTTTCCTTTCCTATCAGATTTTCCATTCAGGATGCAACTGTCAGATACTAGACAATGAATCATGGGTGGCGCTGACAAAACACCCCGCTTACAACTATTCACAAACGAACAGTTGAAATTGGAATTCACTTTGAAGACAAAAGTTTGTGTATCTGAGCGGAAATACAATCCTTTCCTGAATTTCATTAAACGAATGCATTTCCCAAATCGACCACCCGACTTTTCTTAACATAAAGTTATTTCTCTGAGGATGAATAAAATACTATTTTATGGATTTTTACTGCTTTCTTTCTGGACGCAAAATAGAAGCAAAAAAGGGGAAATATGGGTGAAATGGTGCTGTTATTCACTTAATTATGTTTTATCAAGTCTTTGTGCAGCCATGACCGGACGTGGAGCTACAGCTAATTAAAGCTTCTCGACAACAACAGCTTTTCACGGACGAATTGGTTGGAGCTTAGGACATGTTTGCATGTCGATTAAAACTTATATTAAAACTATAATTAAATTATTCCTTCAGATATAGTGTCAAGTGCTTTGGTAAATCAGTTTCTCAAAACCCTTTTCTTCGCATTCTCTCCCCAAAACCCCTGCATGACCAAATTTTCATCGGAATAATGTTGTGAAAGGATAATCCTAAAAAGTGCAGTTTTTTTCATGACTGACCTTAAGGATGAACAAAGCTTGTCAGGAGTATGTTTAACCAAACCATACTGGCGCCAGAAACTTGGTGCCAGTTCGACATGTTTCTCTATAATATGACAGTCGGTGCAACCTTTACTGACCTGCAAAGAAGAGTAAAGTTATCTGACTTTGGGATGTTTGCCCGTGCTATACGACAGGTGTGGTATTTGCCACATTTCCCGTCATTCATGTTTCAAAATCCCATGTGTAGCTTGTCTTTAAATCATATTTTTCCTCGGGTGTTGCACGCAATCTGATGATCTGTTTGTATCGGAGAGTCCCAGAGCAGTTAAATCTCCTCTGATTCAACAAAATTGTTGATTACAATACCGGATACCTTATTCGCTTGATTACAAATAATTTTTCGCCATTTCGATCCTCTTCGGAAAAAACTTCGTTTCAGATGCGTTCGACTGAATTCATTGGAGAAACAACCAAATGCTTATCTGCTACAACGAATGTTATTCCTCAAGAGGAATCTCGCAGTGGGAATCACTGAGGCGAAAGAATAAGGTCTTTGTTTATTTGTTCCTGTTACTCTTCAAACTCAGTATTTACTAAGGCCTACCCCGGGCCCTAAAATCGCCGTTATTTTGGGTTATTTTGGGCAATATTAGGCGATATTGGAAAATTTTAGCCATTTCGAGTTGGCGCTCTTGGGCGATATAGTTGAGCGATCTTGGGCGATCTTGGGCGATATCAAGCGATATTAGACGATTTTAGGGCCCGGAGTAGGCCTTTACTAGTTCTCAAAGACATAGATAGATATAAAAATACCCAGAAACCTTATTACATGAGATTTTCGTGACCACTTAAATTCGTGATCAAAAAAATACGTAGTTTGCTAATTAAACATAAACTGAGTTATAATGGAACTTTTTTGGCTAAATCGCGAAAATATCATGTAATAAAGTACACAACAAACTCAGGCAGCGAATTTAGTAACTAACTGGCTAATTTCATAAGAATGGAAACGGTAAGGTGGTTTTTGTACTTCCTTGTAGCATAGATATAACTTAAAACCTGATTGGTCGAATTTTCCATAACGTAGTCTCGGACGTACGTACGTATATCCGTACCGCATGGGTTTCCCACTCATGCGTAATGGGTTCCATTAGTAACCAGCGCTAAAATAGTTACAACATCAAACTAGTTTTAGAGTAGTATACATAAAATATTGCTTGTAACTTACCTTAGGAAGGAGCTGTGTAGTTCTCAGTTGGTGTTCTCCCGATCGGTCAGCCGATACAAAACTAGCATCCTTTACAATGGTAGTGACAAAGGGATACCTACTGGGTTACAAGTTGTTTTAGCGCCTATTCGGGATGAGGGCTCCTTGAAAGTACATAAAGTACATTGTTGTATCATATCGTCTTAGGCTATCAGACGAGACTGCATTGGGTGATCAGATGAGTTTTAAAACGTTTTTATGCTCATCAGTCCACCGCTCTCTGGATGAAAAGATTTGATAAACGCATTTGACTCTCAAGTAACGGCTTTCTTCTCTGTGTCAGTGGGGTGATCCATACGAAGCCGGACGGCCTCACTTTCATCTGTACTCGTGCAGGTTAATCATGATATGCAAGATTATGACACAAGCGTTTTCAAAGTCTTCTCAACAATACTTTTTCATCTCTTTTCGCTTGGTTTTGTGGATAAAAAGCTTAATTTGGCATAAAAAATGGCGGTTTCCATCAACTAATTTATGCCCATCTCATTGTAGTTTTATCCCTTCATTATACTAGACTGCGGGAGGTTCTTCTAACATTCGGCATTTGAATGATAGGTTTCGATGACTACGTAGGTACCAATTATAAGACCAATAGTTGTTGTCAATTTACGTTTCTTCAATTCAGTAGTGATGTTCTACTGAAGTCCGCGGGAGGTTCTCCCAATAAGGCCATAAAAAGACTGTTGATATAATCCTAATACCAGTATGAATAAGCAATTATACTTTCTAGTATTAAAGTAATCTATAATTAATTTGTAAAAATGGACAGTTAAGTTGAATTTCCGAGCGACGAGGACAAAGAGCGACCGCTTATTTATTGAAATGAGTAGTAAAGTCAGAGTCAACAAAACTTAGCATACTTTTGTTATATATATAGTTTTTAACTTTGTTTGCCAGCGAAAGATCAAAGGAAAACTAAAGAAAAAACAATTGCAGACAATCTTTCTATCATCTTAGTCCTGCAGGGAAACCAGTGAAGGCAGCGAAATTTAAGATGCAAAGTTCTAAGGTTGACTATGTTTGAATAATCTTCTTTTGACCTGTTTACCGAATACACAGAAGACCTCTTGTTGAAGTACACAGCTAATTTCCGGTGCAGTATACCGATCCTAATTCACCCGATAGCTTTATTAGTATGTTATCCTCCCTAGGGGCGATGGATTAGTAATTCATTGAAAATCTATCAGTGGTTTGGGCAAGAAGTGACGTAAAACTAGGCCTTAATCAGAATCAATTACTCAAATTCAAAAGAAATAATGTCTGTCATAGGTACCCCCCTCCCCCCAAAAAATTCCAGTCTATTGTTTATAACTTTTTATAAACTCTACTGTTTATAACTTTTCATAAACTTATGCCCAAACAAGAAATGTCAATCGAATCGAAGCAGCAAAGAAGATTCACCTCTTTCAGTTCAAAGGATGCGTCAAGAACTTGGCTTGGAATGCAAATTAATCAAATAGAAGCAGCAGAAAAATATGCAGTTCTTTCTCAAAGAATTAGTTTAAGAACTTGGCTGCCGTACGACAGTGGTAACTTAGGTCTACCATATCGTGATCATGGTATTTTTGAACAAGTTTTGCTCTTTTTAATTGACCATCTAAGAAACATGTGGTTAATTCATCCGAGGCCAAGGGCTGCGCCACCTAAAACAACATCTGGTGGGCCAAGACGGTGCTAAAAGCAGGGCTTATTTGCGCCTCTCAGAGCGGCTTTAACCGCCATCAGTTGAACAAACAAGTCTTGACATGGCGGGCTTTAAAGCAGCTATTATAATGACAGCTGGAATATTGCATCTCTGTGTGGATCACGCTTGGAAATGGGATGGCAACTTGTGCAAAAAGAAAAAATCCATCTGCCGTGTTAATATTTTGTAATTGGTTTTATTCAAATTTGTAACAAGATAATGACTAACTGTTATTTTCATGGAACAAGTTACTTAGTCGATAGCGAGATAACTCGTCCATAGTTTGACAAGGAGATGACTGTGAATCAAAAAGGTGAAACAAGTTGTACAATTTGCTAACCTTTACATTCTAGTGGCTTTCAATGCGCATGCTCACTGGGCAGGAGCGAATTCTCGTGCCTCACAAATTAAAACAGAACAAAATTGACCTTTAATTATCAACCTTAATAAATAGTCCTTACAATCTTTGGTAGGTTTCTCAACTTTTAAGTTTTTCAAGTCTTTTCTCGCATATTTTTCCAAGGTGGTCCCCATTTCGCTAATCGATTCCACTTGTCCAAACTTCCTGGGATGTCACATAGCACCAAACCAACCAGGTACTAAGCATTTACCAGGGTCTAAAACAGCTGGAGATGCAATCGAACTCGTGCCTTTTACGTTCCACGAGGTTTGGGATTTCTTCTCTCGTGCACGTCTGTTTTGAAACCAAATTTTAACACGGTGTTCTGAAAGGCCCAGTGCTGTAGAGAGTTCCAACACCTCGGGACTAGAAAGATATCGGGTTTCGAGGTATTTGTGTTCTAATGTCATCAATTGAGATGTTGAAAATGGAACTCTTGGGTTGCCATTGGATTTCCGTTTACAGCATTTGCGCCTCTTTGCTCCTATAGATAAACAGTCCATAAGTATGAGTGAACAAGCTCTCAGGGTATAAGCTACCACTTGTGTCCCACACCTTGTGTGTCTCACAACAATTCGATGAAATTGTTTGTTAGCATTTGTTAACAAATTAGCGCTGGGAGGCGAAATGCGAATGGATCACCGATATGACCTTTATAGATATAGCTAACAAATTTAGTAAAATACCTGACTAAAATAAAGGTATAAGTGCACATGAACTACTCAATAGAAACTATTTCATAGATGTTTCTTCACAGTACTGGGATATCAATATCACTCAGTAGTCACATAACATGCATGACTTTGTGAAGTTCTAATAGGGCAGGCTTTAAATTCTCATTCCAAGTAATAGCGCGGCAACTTGTCTAAGAAGACCTCATCAGACTGTTGAAAGCCAGAGCATATCATATCATCTTTAACGTAGTTGATTCCACCGAAAGGTTAAGCTGTGATTATCGTTATTATTATGAGCAATAATTTGGTCTGTGCCTTGCCGTACAAGTCGGTACCTGTACCTTGGTTCGATATAATTAAGGCGTTTTTGAAGGAAGTTTTATATTAAATGTCACTTACTTGGGAGTTTGGGAGGACTGTATCTTGTGTATGACAACCATGGAAGATGTATAACCGAAGCATTGCAAGGGTTTCTGACTTCCAGAGTGGCTGCTTGCACCACAGTTGAAGAAACGCAAGCACTTTCAGTTGGACGACGCTTATTATCCTTTGCAAGGATTCTTTCAATGGAGAATGACAATGATTTCTTGGAATTTGCCGGGCTGTCACCCTGAGAAAGAGGTTCTTTAGCGTTTGTGCTTTTGACGTTCTCAGACATCGTTGCTCACTTCTGCGCTCCGGGCGGTTTGTCGGCTGAATAACACTCTGGATAAGGAATTTTATTTGGTTCCAGTATATTTACACATCATACAAGATATGTCATCCTTTTATTAGGAACAGATGAGCAAATGGATTACACAAGATGAGTCTAATCCGCCCGACCCGGCAGAGATAGGGAGGGCTGCCCCAACATAGGCACCCCCTTAAAAACATGTACTGGCTCAAAAAGGCAGTATCCAAAGAATTCAAAAATCCAGGCATTTCCATGACACCACTCAGACGGGGAGTGGATGCTGGTTTTGGTGGGTAAAATGTTGTTATTGAAAGAGTGATCAATTTCAATTTGATATTTGATTACATTAGGGCAAAACCATTAGGCGAAATCGGGGGGCATTTCATTCACAGATTGACAACTTACTGATGATCTTAAAGACCGAACATCAAGAAAGTCGCCTCCACAACTTGTCCTAACTTACTGATCTAAACACTTGTTAGGATAAGGCCTTTGAAAAGCACGAACACACTAAGTGAACTTGCCAAAGAAAGATTTGTACATGATAAGCCAGAAATGGAGTTTGTTTGATTAGATTCTTTTGTGTTTTGTATGCTACCATAAAGTCGTCATCACTTCTAAGATTCTGGTGATAATTCACTCAACAATATAACACTACAACTTTAAGAACACGATTTTTTGGTAAAACCAACTCATCAAAGAAGTTTTAGTAGCTGAACAATTGCTTGTACAATTTTGGTGTCTGTCTTTGTGTACATCATGTTGACTTGTATGGCTATCTAAGTAAAGGTATTGTGCTCAAAGGAATTGCTAATGAAGCTAGCACAGAAAGACTTAACGCCATTCTAAATAAACAACTTCGCAGTCAATTTAAACCTATTGAAATCGCTTGACCGTAATTGAAGGAAAGAGAGGCTGCTATTGATTAAAGTGTCAACTTATTGACCTAAGAACGATTGTCTGCGATTAACTCAAGATAATGTCGATGACTTCGTTTTTCCATTAGCACGTCTATCACTGGAGCCGGATCCTTGATAACTAACTCAAGCTATCACAAGATAACGGTATGTCCACTTGTTTTACTGTGCATTAAGGCTGACTGCTCCATCTGATAAAACACACGTATTGAAAGGAAAAGAGGAGGGAGTGTCCGACAAGGTGATGTTTTTTTGACATGAATCTAATGCTTATTACTACTCTGAGTTATCAACTAAAAGCAATTGTAGGGGAGAACAAATGTGAGAAAATATTTTCATTCACCTTATATGTTTATCAGAACTAGTTAAACAATAAAAGAAGTACCAAGGAAATTCATTTCAATTAAATAAGAGTTATATCATAACACATGCCGGTTAATTCATTCGGTTAAATATGCAGTAAGCCAACGCTAATGTTTAATGTTTTCATTTCGAAGTTTCATTTGATCGTGTCTTGTTCTGTTTCACAAAACAGTTTCGTAACTACAACTTTCAAATCCAAATGGACGTTTAGTTTTTCAAAGCGTTATCATTTAGGTTCTTTTTATTTTCATGTATACTAGTAAACTTTGTATCTTCAATATGAAAGTGATTTCGTTGATTTTTATTTGTGAACATTTTCATTTTCAATTTTCAACGAAGCAGTTATGTACGACTTCACAACGGACTAGGTCTTGTACGATATAAAGAATTCTTGTAGCTCGTATCGTATACTTTAGAAACTACAATTAACAGTTAAAGTTGAATGAGTGTTTATTTGTGAGAAAACATTGGTTTCTTTTAGTCTGTCACCATACTTCAACGCCCACTACACGTGCGGGGGTTATGGTCAGTTGTATCTGGATTTATCACTCATTGTTATTTATAAATACATTGTGAAATAGTTGGCTGTTCTTTGAACAACCCATCCCATGCTTTCTATGCCACGCCTTCTCATGCATCTTATTTTCCCATGCTTAGATCTTTACAGTTGGTATCAGAGACCGCGACATCCAAAAAGTGAAATTTCCCCAGGATAACCCACTACACCACTCAGTGGCGGATCCAGGATTTTTCAAAGAAGGGTTCCGTTTCTTAAACTGTGTATATTAATACTCTTTTGTTTGGTCGATGGGAGTTTGAATGACAAAAAATTGGCTTTAATCATCTAATTTCAGTTACTATCTGGTAACGGCACTTACAGGTAAATTAAACTTCTAATATTTTTATTAAAATTTATATAGGACATATTTCTATTAAATAAAATATCAAACCTTCAAGGGGGGTTCCGTGGATCTGACACCACCCTTACGAAACCCATTTTGAACTCAGTGTAAAGCCTGGTTATTGTTCAATTCACTGTAAATCCACATCAGGGCGAGGGAAGGGATGATCCACACTGATCCACACAAATCTGGATGACTTTGAAAACGCATATTTTACAGTTTTGCTTTTGTATCTTGCACAAAAAAAAAACGTCGTGTTAGTGTGGACAGGCCTCAACGGTAACAAAAAACATGCGTTCTTTAGTGTGGACGTTGTGTGTGTATGTTTGTGAACAGGTCTAAAGCACTTGAATACTCTATTGAGTTATGACCAGTAAGGCCTTTATATTTTAATTCATTCACCTTTACAATGTTTACGAGTGGCTTTGATTATATTCACAGACGATCTACTAAACAACCGGCAGAGAATCAAAATACATTAGAAGAGCCATTAACTGCTTTTAGCACCTTGCTTATCACATGTACTTAGAGCAGTCGCCGGGTTTTCCGCGCTGTCCCACGCAGCCCGCTACACGTTGGTCGTTATCGCCTCAATTTGAAATGATCCCGTCGTATCGTTAAAGACAGTTAACAGTTTCTATTAGTTAGTATAGACAGCTTAATGCCCTCTCCATCTATGGAGATAAAACGATAAAACATCGCATTTTCAGTTTTAGCCGGTGTTTCACAACCACAATGAGTTTTTATCAGGTATTTTTAAATTCGTAAAACAGAAAAAGAATTAACATAGCTGAAAAGACCATGGTAAAATTAGCAAGACAGTGAAGTTTGAAGGAATTAAATCCCAAACTCGCGAGAATATGAATTTTCGAAAAGTGTGAATTTGTAAGAAAACCTTTGCTGGTAGGTACCAGCGAATGTTTTCATACAAAATTTCGATTTTTGAAAATTCATATCTTCGCGAGTTTGAAAGTTACTTCATTCAAACTTCACAGTTTTACTAATTTTGACGTGCTCTTTCCAGCTATGGTAATTATGTTTCTGTACTGTGACTTTTGGAATTACATGATAAAAGCTCATTACGTATAAAGAATGAAACAAAAGCTATAACGACGTTTTAGCAAAGAGCTTAAAGAAAGAATGACGTACTCTTGGAGTGTATTGTCAACAGAAGAATAGAGATTTCTCAATTGAATCTGTAGGCTGCGACCAAGTTGGACTAAAGATGACGTGCTAATTGAAGAGTAAAACATTACAAAAATTGACCATTTTCTGTGACCCCTACCTCTCTTGAGAACACAATTTGATATCCAAGAATAAATGAGAATAGACAAAACAAAACAAAACTTGACTTCGGGTGATATTTTTACGAGGATTTCAATAAAAATATGACCAAGGTTTCAGTTGATTTGAGGATAAGTATATTTTATACTCTAACTTTTTCTTTTGTTGAAACAAAGATTGTGTAGCAGAAAATCAATAATCTCATTCATGTTTTAAGAGTATTCAAAAACAAGAAGTTTGGTTGAGCAGAGAAATAAATTAGAACCACCACAAAGTAAATACTGGGATTAATAGGATTTTGTAGGGCAATTTCATAGTCATTTCAATACTGGGGTGAAATAATTAAACATCTGTTTATGAATATGACTTGGTCAGGGTTAACGTTTATAATATATAAAGAGAGAGTTGTCCCTAATAACCGGGATAACTACTTTCTTTTTCCCGGGGACCCTAAAAAAAGAGGAGTCATCCCGGCTACCGGGGAAAACTTGTTTTCATAAAACAGGGCCTACATAAGTGGTCAACTGAGTTTATAACCACGATTCATTTCTTGAAATTTTAAAAAACTGATTATTCAGTTACTATTTCATATATATTTAGTATTTATATCTATCTGTACACTTATAAAATCACAGCATCTTGCTTTTTATAGCTTTATTTTAGAAATCTATTTAACAGTATCATACTGATGTCATTTATATTAGTTGCGATTTTTATTAGTTTCGATATTTATTTTTAATGTAGTACTATTATATTGAACTACTGCATATATATTAATAAGGAATCCAAGTCTGTTAAAGCAATATTTAAAGACTTTTTACAATTCAATTAAAAATAAAAATTGAAATATACAAAATAATACTACATTGTAGCATTTCATAATGAAACAAAAGGCGTTGACTCATCGTCTTTGTTTTGGACAGGTAATGATATCGAGTACCTTCTGGGTGGCTGCAAACAGCATTTTCCATCTACATCACTTTCTAACATTATCTCGGGAGTCATAAACTCTTTAGTAAGAAAAAGCAAGCTTTTACTTCTCCTGGTCAGCGGTCTAAAGCTACAATTTTTATCGAGTGACGTCCGTTTGTTGTGTTTCATAGTTTGGTCTTCCTGTGTGGACTTTGATTCGGGCTCTTTGGAAGTTTTATCGTCCAGTGAAGTTTTTTTCTCGGAATTCTTTCTCGCCATGGATGCATTTTGAGCGGCTTTCAATATTTTATGAAGTAATCTGTCATATGGATTTCTACGTTGTAAAGTGTCATTTGATTGGTCCAGAGGACCGTCACGTGACTTCGATACACGTTCATTTGTCTTCAATTCTTTTGAACTACAGTTTGGTTGATTTATCTCCTTTTTGTCGAGAGAGTCCGTACTTTCATCACGTGACCTCTGTTTACCACGTGGTTTTACGTCACGTGACTTATGCTCGTCACATGGTTTCGTTTTGGAAGTACAGTTTAAATCCATGTTCTGTCGAACAGGTAATGATGTAGAAACAGGATTTAGTTGACTGACTCGCTCTTGTAGCTTGTCAAGTTGTTCATTTAGAGGTCCGGAATTAGTCTTCAAAGAAAATGATTTTCATTTCAGCACAAAACTTTGTAATACAACATCGCGTGCAATTTGTGTATTAGTGCAGTATTTTCTAAAATACACCGAGTGAGACGCAACAAAGAAATCGGCAAAGCTTTATCACTTGAATAATTTCAGGGATGATACCCAATTCAATCACTGCACCGTTCTCGGGGACTCAAGACGAAAAGGGAGAGTAGTGGAGAAGGAAGGGAAAAGGGAAAAGGGAAAAAGGACTTCCCTCTCCTTTAATTTCTTGCATGTATATTCACCATTTTCCATCATCGATTCAGTGGTCACACAAAAAGCATTGAAGCGAGGCTCCAGGGTACACACAAAGGATTATTCCAATTTGTACCCTAAACCCTCGCTTGGATGCTTTGTGTGTGACCACTGATCAGAACCGATGTATGGAAAATGGTGTATTGAAAATACACCAATTTTTAAAATAAAATATATAAATATGAACTTACTGCATCGATGGCTTGTCGAAGCTCCAGCAAAGACTCGCGAATTTCTTTGATTTCTCTTGCTAAAGAACAAGTTTAGATTTTAATAATGACGACGGTAATCATGCTGCTGTACGATGACAGTCCATCATGACTCTAACTTTGATTACTTTCACAGAAATAGTGAGTGGGTGCTTCAAACACTACAGGAAATACTACAGATTTGCAGCCGGAGTATTGACGTTATGCAACAAGATTATTCAGTTTCCTATACTTACTTAAGTTAAGTCTCTGCTCGTCTGTTTTGTCTAATGTTGCCTTGAGAGGTATTCTTAAAGCTTCTGACTTTGTTCTTTGTAATCTAAATTGTAGTTGTGAGGGGAAACAACAAAAGGTTTTCGGTTAACGGGCTATTCAGGGTGTATTACAAAATAGAATGACATCCACGTTTGACAATAACTTTTCTGAATAGCTACAAGAAAAATAGAAAAATAAATTTTTGGGACTTCAGTTGTGATTAAAGGTAACTAGAGGGACAATAGGCGATTTCGAATGACTACTCCAAGTATTTCAAACCAAACAGCATACACGCCAAATAGCACACTATACCTGTCTCGTCCTTGAGATTCAAGGACTGTTTTTGCTTCTGGATATTCCTCTAGTGCCTGAAATAAACAGAGTTTAACAATAAAAAATACATCTAGGAGTGAGAAGAGGATGCAAGTGAAAAGGGATAATAAAAGAAACAAAATGACACGAAAACATTGAGAAGACAACAGTGTGAAAGTCCGATTCCAGCAGCAAGACAAGTTTACCTCCATCAGGTCTCTTTGTGATAAACACAGCAACTCGGAATATCCAACTGAGCGTACATCAGCAGATCGTCTGTTAAATCACACAAGAAGCAAAAGTAAACAAGTCAAATTTCAAAGCTGCAGCAAACTTCACTAAAGCGGACGTCCTTGTAAAGTGGACACCGCCCTTGTGTCTGTTGACGTTAGTTCGCAGCTGTTGCTCCGATTCCTATACGATCCGGCACTACCGCAAGCTAGCGGATCGTAGGGAAATGGGTAGAAGACTAGTACGGAGAGAGACTATGACGGTAATATCAATAATTTTGTTTCGTCAACAAATCAACAAATCAACCAACCTGTTGCGACCTCCATCTAATCTTAATAAACTAATTTCTCCAAAGTAATTGCCTTCTGACAAACTCGCTACTACAACTTGTTCTCCTGTCGTTGCATCTGGTACGATCACCTGCATGGTGATAAATAGAAAAATTTAGTATATAAGATAACCTAAACATGCATGTGGGAATCTAAGATTTGAATCACACAGTATACTAATATTTCGACTTTCGCCATCAGTGTGACTATATATTACAATAGTCCAGTTCTCTTCAAAAATTCAAGAGCTAATAGACGCATATATTTTGTCTTTTTCTCTAAAAAAGTACATACTTAGTGCAAGAGCGCTTGTTTTCTCAATCCTTCTCTCCAGCAGGAAGGAGCTAACACAGTGGAAGCTAAAACACTTTAGAGGGTTAGTCTCAGTAATATCTTACTTACCTCGACCTTACCACGATTAATAATGTACATTTCTCGACCTGAAAATGTCATGAGCAAGAAAGAGAAAATTAACCCCATTGGGTATGGTATTGTGACATGCGCTGGGTAGAGAAACACACGACAATTTTGGTGTGCAATTTTGCTGCTATACGTGGCTTTATAACCATGGTAGAAGAGAAGAAGAAGAAGTTCAACTCACCTATTTCTCGACATCTACAAATATAATCACCAGGAGAGAAGATCTGTGGTCTCAGCTTAAGAACCAGTTCACACAGTAAGCCTTCATCACAGTCCTTGAATATCTTTACCTTTATTTTGGAAAAACAGTTTTGACAACGCATTAAAGCAAAGCACTAATATTTATAGCGTAGGTAGTTCCTTCAGCAGAACGCGATGGTCTCCCAAGAAGTCGACGGTGCGCTCTTTACCCCCTATTTTCATCAGTGCTCCGTTTTAAGGGTATTTAAGGGATTTTAAGGGTATTTACTTAAAGCTACACAGAATGGAAAGAAGTCGAAACAAGTATAAGGTGACTGGGAATCGAACTCAACCGGGACCTCTTGCATCAGAAAGCCGCGCACTAACCACCTGAACTACACTTGCTCCAGTATTAATGGACGATGTTTACCTACCCATCAAAATCCAAAGTAAATTACAAAGTAGTCGTTTATGTTGGAGTTCCACTATACCTTTTTCAGTGTTGCTAAATGCACGTGTATGGCTATTTCTGCCCTGAGTCTCTGTGGAAGCATAGCCATGGCATCACCTTCATGAAGAGCGTGGGATCTGTAATGAGATGCATAATTATAGTATGAGTGCGCATGCGTGTGTGTGTGTGTTCCGCGTGGTGAGAGACTAATATACAAAGTATCATACACAGTATGTAAACAGTATTTTCCTCAGAATCAATCAGTACACTCGAGACTATTTCAGGATCTAGTTGGATAAAACGTTCAGATTAGTTCCAGGTTTTTGTGCAGAAGAAGGGTTTGTTTGTATCTTACCTACTCCATGCGTAATAAGCCCATCTCTTGGTTCTTTCCTGTACGGTGACTGGGACATCATGGTGCTCCATGAACCACTTGATGTAGTCCATTCTGAAGACATAAATAATACCATGAGTCGTATTTTAAAACTTGTAACAGCAGAAGACGAGCCAAACCATCATTAGAACCCTTTGCTACTTTGTTAATGACTCGTGTCTAGTGCATTTACGTCACAAATGAAACATGGAAGGCCTCTCAATTGATAACTTGATAAGATGGTAATGGTAGTCCTCACTATTAAACTGACAAAACGGACAAATAGTGGAACGCCGTCTTACGACCAACCGTTAATACGAACAGCATTTTTGACCTGTAAGTGTGTTCCACTATAGTCAGATGGGAGTCCATCTTGAAGATTTTCCAGTAGCAGTGTAGTGACAGCAACACAATGACATTCATGATATCTTGGACTAGAAATAGTATCATGTCTGGAAGGTACATGTTACTTACTTGATTTGAAAGTCCGTCCTTGCAGCGTTCATGTTACTTATGACATCTCCTACATTACCAACAACTGCAGCAAAGACGAAAATCCCCAGCAGAAACATAAACCCCGTAAACACGTGCTCCTAATATCAAGAATGAAAAAAAAACACCGTTTTTGGTCAGCTAACGATACAAAAACAACTGTCATAGTAGAGGCTTGACACAGGGTTTGCAGCTTGGTTGCTGGGGTGTGGCCAAACTGTCCAAACGAAACGAAAAGGGCCCTTGAAAGAGGTCGAGGTTTTTCTTACCATATTAGTAATGGGTTCTGGTGTCTCTCCTATAGTAGTCAGGGTCAAAATCGACCAGTACAAAGACTTGATGTATTTCCTGTAAAGACAACATATTCTATCAATTTGTGGTTTGGGTAACTCGTGGATAAGGGTGAAATGGGCGGTTGGGTAACACGTGGACGATATTTAAGCTCGTCTTTGAGGAATGCTCCGCTACCTCTCTATCTCGAAATGTTCCATGGACGTGTGGAATAATAGCTTGGAGAACTTAGACTGCGAGCAGTCCCTCCTTTTCCCTCCAGAATCATTAAAAGCGAGCGCCAAGAATACCAGATATTCTTGGCGCTCGCTTTTACTGATTCTGGAAGGAAAAGGAGGGACTGCCCGCAGTCTAGGAGAACTCGTGGATAAGGATTCGATGGCATGGCTCGAGTAACTAGTGGACAACAGCTCTATGATTTTCGTTTTGCCTCAATACCTTCGACCCAAGATACCCGATATCCCATCGAAAAACTCTCTATTTTTCTAGTGTTTTCTCTCTGGCCTCCCCAATCCCAAAGCAAATTGAATTTTCAAATTCTTCCATTATTCGAGACAACTGCAGGTTACTGCGTTACGAAGGTCTACTATGTGCATCATGTTGATCCGTTCTACAATTCAAATACTAAATCCACAACCTCTACTCTATTTATCCTATCCTGGATTAACCTATAATGAATTAAATATGCCTTCAGCTCACCTCGAAAGCCGTCCATCTAATCCTGTAGCTTTTGGATAAACCCAACTATTAGAGCCCAAGCCCTCGTACTCAGAAATCATGTAATAAGCACAGGCAACCCAGTGCATGGCTATCCCTAAGTACAGGGTCAACTTGAAGGCTCTTAACCGATTGGGTTTACTTGTACGTAGGTCACTGACTTCAAAAAAGCCCAGAACGTAATGCAGCTTCAAGAGACGAGGGATACGAAAAACTGGAAAATGTTCCCCTGAAGAACGAGGATATTAGAACATGAGATTTGTTAAATCTGTGGTGGTAACCGCAGTCCCAGATGACGTGGATAACGTGGGTTTTCCCTCTCCTGGCGTGAGCTCCTGAAAACCCGATTAGCGCTTAATTGAGGATTAATTCTTAAGAAAACCATTTGTTTTGAACCTGGGTTAGGGCCAGACTCGTACCCAGTCGCCACTTATTTTTTCTATCCACAAAGGAACCTGGGAAAGGGATTGGGGCGCGCAAAGGCGCTTGGGAAGAAGGGGCAACGCAAGCTCGCTAAATCCTTCCTGTCAATCACTTCGCGAATAAGAAGAAGCGACTGGGTACGAGTCTGGGTTAGGGCTAATAGGGCTTTCAGGAACTAGCCCTTCTCTCCGATCAACCTACACGACCTGTGCATGGATGAGGTATTTTCAATGACAGAGCTCAGACTAAGTCTCTGATGCATAATAGAGTAGATTTGATATGACTGTGAAAACGGCACCGCACGGTCACGGCACGGTTACGGCAGGAATTTCGAATGTTTTTATAGACAACACGGCACTGACACGGTCACGGCACGACACGGTCCGTTTCACACTCATACGAAATCTGCTCTAACCACACGTTATTCGGCTACCCTTCAATTTTTTGTCCAGTCCAGTCCGTAATAAAATACAATAACATACAAATTAAACTGTACAAAATGTGGCACGTTGAATAAAATGGAAATAAAATCGAGGCTAACCTGAGAAAAGGCAACCTAGAGTTTCCAAAGGGAAAACTGACAGTAAATCAGCAATGAAGAACGTGGTGCTACAGTAATTTATCGCCATCTTCCTGGGATCACTTATCTAGTTATATCATAAGACTATATTAGTATCATCATCATCATCATCATCATGATCATCATCATTATCGTCACAACTACTTCAATCGCCACTTGTCATAAAAAATCATATACAACAGTCATCATAACCAATCTATCATAGCGATAAACTACATTTGCTCATGTCTTACCATAATCCCATGGTCATCTCTGTAAGCTTTACGAAACTGTATACCAATATCTAGTAGGTACATGATGTCAGCAATCAAGTCTCCAGGCCACAGAATCCAACAGAAAGTTTGCTGATCAATCAATAAAAAATAAACTGACATCAATTATTTCAAGCATTGACTCGATAGTGATATAACTGAAGCACAATCATAACACTTGTGACGTCATTAGATAATCGTACGAACATCAAGTGACCAATCACCGCACAGTGTTACCTCAGATCGGACCTCAGAGAAAGCAATCCTTAAAATGACAGTCAAGAAATTGTAGAAAACAGCTACAGTAGTGGCACCCTGCAAAAAAAACAATGAGGTTTTTATGGCTATTTTATACCGACTTTTGAGATTGATAACAATACAAGATACAGAAAAATATGGTATTTCTCCTCTCTTTAATATTACACAGCTACTACAACTCGGTCCGATTGTTCGAAGGGAGATTAACGCTAATCCTGAGTTAAAATCAATGGTTTTCTTTAGATTTAATCCTGAGCTTTTGAACCGGGCCCATGCAGGACGTCACCAGGTTCAAAGGTTACCCAGGTTCAAGGTTATCAGGACAACTCGCCTCCATTACAACAACCTCTTAGAATGTTTTTATAGACATTATGGCAGTGTCAGTCACAGTCTCGGCACCGCGCGGTCAGTTCCCACTCGTACGAAAAAATAACGGCTGCTATCAGTATTATCAAGAGAAGATGAGGTAAGAGAAGGAATCGCGCGTATTAGGTCTTTGGACAATCATATGCCCCGTTTGATGCTATATTTAGAGTGAATCTGATTGGTCGCCGAGAGCGCGCAAGCTTTCGCATTGCATCAAGATCACAATGGCGAAAAAAAGGTGTATAACGTTTGTCGATGAAATCAAAAAGAGTTTAAACTTGAGAAAAAGGGCAAATGGAGTACAAAAAAATTCGAAAATGGTCTTGGTTAAGTCGACGTCATGGTGACGAGGCTCTAAAAATAGCATCAAACGGGGCATATGATGGATCACGGGGTTTCCTTCTCTTACCTCATTTTCTCTTGGTATTATCCACTGAAGTTTCCACACCACAGCCAAATCAAAGTAAAAAATATAAAATGCATTGTATTGTCTTACCGCCCACATGTAGTACAAAGTGCCCTCAGGATCGAGAGAAAAGCTACTGCCCTTGACAATCTGTAGAACAAAGCATAACCGCGAGAAAGATTAGGAGAGCTTCAGCTGTTCTCTTCCTCGAATTTCATCAGTGTTCAAGCTAAAAACCTAGGACGATTCTCTAAACAAGGAAAGAGTTCACGAAGAAAGTATTTCGCCTTGTACAATGTTCGAAGGCTAGATATACTTACTAAAGCTAAGATGTATCTGGACAATGATTTCCACACTGGGGTCGAGGGGAGAATTTGTAAGCCTAAAGAGCTGCTATCCTCTTCGGTACTTCCTCCAGTCAGACCATCGGTAATATTGTCACTGAAAAATGAACAACAAACAGGACATTTTTATGTAACCGTACTACAGCTGTCTTTCGTTTACTGTCTGCAGATTGGAAAAAAAACCCGCCTTCAATGAGCTTGTTTGAATTGGGAAATTTAAATAATATTTAGCTAATAGAAATAGTAAACTAATAGGAAACGCTAATTAAGTAATGGCCCTGTAGTACTATAGTACTTCCTACTGTCCTGCGGCATAACGCTTTCCCCACGTCAAAATTTTGAGATTTTCATACCGGAGATGTATCATCTATGGAAAACATGTTTTTGAGGTAAAATGTATTGAAACTCGTTTCTTAAAAGATTTTCTCTAGAGTTAAAAACGTTTGTTGTATTTAAACCCAGACGAATTATCTCTAAAAGGAAATCATGTCAGTGAATAAAAATAAAGATGTGTGGTTCCCTATAAAGTTATAGCAATTTTTCATGTTTTAACCAATAAGATAAACCGTTTAAACAATACCACAATTAGCACCGATCTGCATTACATGCCGTTCAGTACTACACTTCTAAGGGCCCGTTCACATGAAGGCGAGTTGTCCCTGGTAGCATGGATAACTCTTTTGTTTTGTGTCCCCCAGAGAAAAGAAAACAAAAGAGTTATCGCTACTACCCAGGGGCAACTCGCTTCATGTCAACGGGCCTTAGACGGATGGAAAGCCTTTTGGTAAACAAAAAGTTGGTCCGTATTAAGAAGAATTCTTCTTACCTTAATTTGTCATCCTGTACATATAACATAAGAGAGAAAAGATCAGTGGTTAGTTGTCTATTTATTGTACATGTTGTATCTCCTGTCCCCTTGCCGTAAAAAGTTGGAATGACAATCATTCCTTGCACTCCCCTCCCTCCAAACCACGATATTGGTCAGTTTGATCAATTAAACATAGAAGAATCAACAATCAATTGTGCTGTCCCAAAACTCGCCACTAGAATCAATAGTAATGACTGTCTTAATATAAGGCTCTTCATCAGTCTTAACGCGATTGGAGTACAAATTGAATTGTTTATCGAAAGTAGCTATACAGCACGAATTATTTCACTGCATGGGAGATGGCTAGCAAATCCAGAATTTAAGTGACAATTATAAGTGAAGGTTTCCACAGTCAATCCTGCCGGCGTTCTATCGTTGAAGTGCTAACAAATTTCCATATAAAATGCATGCATTTCCAATAATATGAATAAAGCAGTCGTTAAAGAGGAACATGGCAATTAAGAAAAGCAGTAGTAATGGATTCATGATGCAAAAGACTACATGTGCACGGAAATTACAGATATAGAAAAACATTTCATTCTTGACAGATGTTCTAGGATAACAAAAGGATTTTCCCTTGCTCTGAATAACAGGCAAATACTAAAAGTTATCGTGGTATAATCGCTTTATTGGCAATATGAGGGACCACGAGACGTCAGAGATAATTAACGTCTGCTTTAATCTGCACAAGTCTAACCATCACAAACGTTTTTACCACAAGCATCAAGCTATGTCTACAAATTCATCCCTCAGCAAACATTCGCTTGTTTTACATGTCAAAAGGAATACATATCGAGTACAAATTTCGTTCAAATAACTCAGCCAAGGAAACCAAGCAATTCTAGAAATAAAGATCACTGTAATGTCTTTTTATGAACTCTAAGGCATAAAGACACAGAAACTTGATATTAAAATTTGAACAAAATATCAGTACAAAAAGAAAATCAGAACTTGAGAGTATAGTTAGATGACCGAGCTGGTAGTGTACTTATTGCCTTAAGTTAGTTGGCGTTAACTTGACTTCTAAAGCTTAGCAACCTGTAACAATCTGGCGTTTTATACTGACCTTGCTAGACTCAGTGACTCGTTTAAGGGCGTCATAATACACCAAATCCTTTGCTTCCTCTCTGCTCTCCGCTAATACTTCCAAAGCTAATGTAGCCATCCTTGGCGTCTTATAACGCGGAGTTTGCGCCTGCCGAGAGACATACATGTCCTTTAACATAGACCACAGGTTTGCCATGGTCGTAAATCTTTGTTGCTCTGCCTGCGAACGAAACCGACGGGCTTTAGCCCAACTTTAAGGAGCCGTAGAACGCTAAAGAGCGCGATTGTTCTTTCTACTGTTATTTGTATATTGTTAGTAGAGGACTGGGGAAGACTAATTTAAACGGAGCGTAGATGCTAAATGTCAGATTAAATACGCACTTACCGTTTCACTTTGGACTTGGGGATGATTTATTTCTGACATTTTCTCATAGCAACGTGTTATAAACTGGTGTAAAGAATCGAATCAGCCTTCGTGTTCTAACATTCCTATTTTTGTAACAAAAACGATATAAGTTGAAGTAATGTTTTCTGATTGGCTCAAAAGACGAAAGCCTGAAGACCTTTTAAATGCAAAGATGGACTGCTTAAAGGATATAGCATAATGTACTTTAAAGGACTTATTGGAAAATAATACGAAACGGGGTAATATTTCTTTTCTATTTGCTGTCGATATATTATCACTCCAGTTGTTTGAAAGGCACTCGACATAGCGTACAATGTTACTTCCTTTCGACTCTGTACCCGGGCGTTTAGAGTCTTCAAGATTTTTCCAAGATAATTTAGTCCCTAAACGTTTGCGATTCATAGTATATTATTTTGGTGACTGGAATATTAACGAGTAATCCAATTTGAAGGATTACTTGATGTATTTGCAAGTTTTACAGGACGCTTACCTTTTTGGAACCTTCTTCCTATATCTGAAAAATTGATAAACAACAAATTGAAACAACAGCAAATCTATTTAAAGATACGTCTTAAAGCAGTATTGAAAATTTATATATACCAAACAGTTTTGTCGAAATAGATTCATAACAAGTCACAATAATAATTATATAGCGAAAGTTTGCACTGTATACGTATTGAAAAGATAATATATTGAGACACTTAAAGGACCGGTATTTTTTCTCGTTCTTTCTCTTGCCTTATCTGAACAATCAGTTTTGACAATAACTTATCTATATTTCTGTATTATGAATTTAGCAATAAAGAAAGCTGTGGATGAAGTTGTTGCTGTAGGAAGACGCTTAATCTAAAAATAATCGATTAAATTAGCATCTTTGACAATTCTGAATTTATTTAACTGTATGAATTTACTGACAATAATACAACGAAGAACAACGAATATTAACAAGCTATTATTCTCACAGTCGAATATCTAGTAAGATATGCAAAGTTGTGGTCACTTGTGAAAACATAATTGTTTTTATTATGATTTTTTTCCGGAAATTACCTTAGCATTTTGTAAAAAAAGTGTACATTCATCTCCTTAGAACAAAAATACTTTTACAGTTTCGCAAATTGTCAACACTTACCAGCTTTATCAAGTAAATACGGTTGCAAGAAAAATTTCAAGCTGTGTGAAGCACCTGAAGTAGTATGCTCTTTCGTTAAAAGAGTCAAATATCAAAACAGGAAATTAATTATTAGAATTTATCAAAGTAGTACATTTTAACATGAAAACACAGATTCTACTGACGATTTTCAGAAATGATTAGGGATTTTTGCATTTTCTATTAAAATGTAAAAGTACATCGAACTACAAGTGTTATCGACACTAGACGTTGAATAAACGACACCACAAATTCAACTATTAAATTATTAATGCTGGCTGTCAACTTAACTTATTCGCAAGGAAAACGTTAGCTCGAATAGTAAAGTCACGATATGATGCTTGCGTTGGATAGGAGGTTACCCGTTGTGCAAAATAAAGGCACTCTCTTGGTAACTGAGGCGGCTTTATCACATGTAGAGAGTTTCTAAACGAATTATGAGAATTCTTTTCAAAATTGTGAAATGTTTTGGAACCGAACGAATCACTACGACAACTCATTGTCATGGCAACAGACAAAAAGGTGAACAGTCATTTGCAAAGAATAAGCTTTTATAGAGTTACAACGTTGAATCTGAGCTAGCTTAGAGCCTCCAAATGATGATGATGATGAAGAAGAAGAAGAAGAAGAAGAAGACGACGACGACGACGTCGACGACGTCGACGACGACGACGACGACGATGGATACAAGGTGAACGTGATCCCATCTAGGCGAAGGATTTGAGACGTTAAAAGAGGTGAAACGACTGTTTTACAGTAGTGAGGAAAAAGGAAGACAAGTCAATGGAGCAATGCAGAAATCTGCGCTGATATGAATCTGTCATCAGAACGATAAGTCAGGCCTAATCCTGTCCACAGATGAGTGAATTAAAGGGAAAAACTTGAACTGTTGTGTAGGGTCAACAATGATTGGTTGCCCCTGTCGTATTTATATATACTATTTATGTCT
Organism: Telmatactis stephensoni; assembly: GCA_029948255.1. Classification (NCBI taxonomy): domain Eukaryota; kingdom Metazoa; phylum Cnidaria; class Anthozoa; order Actiniaria; family Isophelliidae; genus Telmatactis; species Telmatactis stephensoni. The sequence goes on along the minus strand of JALIZF010001808.1, from coordinate 744,747 downwards.
ATTTGATATAATATTATATATATTAAATATAAATATATTAAATTGGATGATGATGACGATTATTATTAATTATAATAATAATAATGATGAAACTGTTACGCATTTTCTTTGTGAGAACCCCAAAAGGAAAAGGGAATACAAAAGACGACATGATTGGGTAGGAAAAGCTATTCACTAGGAAATGTTTGATAATCTTGATAAACCCCCGGCTTTTGTCAGATCTCCTCGCCAGTGTGTAAGCAAAACGGTATGAACATTTTCAACAAGTTCAAGATCTTACCAGACGTCTCTGTTTAGACTGATCATGTCATAGAACTGAAACACGAAGACCTGATATGATAGTCATTGACAAGGAAAAGAACACGTCAAATAACTGCATGCTTTGCGGTACCAGCGGATTACCTTCTTTCTCAAAAGCAAGATCTAAGAAGAGAACTACAAACGCTATGGGATATGAAAGGTTCAGTTCTAATTGTTATTAAGTCCTTGGGTACAATTCCGAAAACTCTTAAACAAAGACTTAAGGAAATCAACATTTCCATAAAACCTGAAAAACTTCAAACAAGTGTGTTACTCAATACGGCAAGGGATTTAAGGAAGGTCCTGGAAATCTGAGGAGGCTTGTTGTCACTGGATATCTTAGGAAACACCATCACTACGTGATCTGCTTTACTGAGAATGTAGAATGCAGAATGATGGAGAAATTCAATGTAGAAATAGTTAAGAAATTCTATGATTTCTTGGCTTAGTAAAAACTGTCATAAAGTGATATACATGTAACAAATTCAAGAATCAGCAAAGCCTAGGCGGAACCCCGCACTGTTGTAAAATAAGAGAACAAAGGAAAAAAACAAAGATACCATAATAATAATGCCCCATGCGGCTGACCCAAGGAAGCAGTTTCTTACTTTCTAAGACAGAGGAGACAAAATCCTAAGACTAAATTACCGCCCCATAACCTGTCTACCAAAGATGTTCAAGATCTTAACTTCGGTCATCACAGAACGCACTTACTATTTCCTTGATAAGAATACCATCAGATCAAAAGGAGTACAGAAAAGGAAGTTATGATTGTTAAAACTAACTGCTTATTAATAATGCAATACTGGAAGATATTAAAAAGGCAAGAAAACTTTACAAACGGCCTGGATCGATTACAAGAAAGCATCCGATAGCGTACCTCATAGTTAGATCAGAAAATCGCTAAAGATGTACAAAATCTGCTCTGTTACAGTCATATTTAACTCCGAAAGCATGCATGGATGAACTGGCAAACCACCTTAAATCTCCACCACTCAAATGGGCTGTAACATCAAGAGCGATTAACATCAATGTATGTGATATATCAAGGAGATTTGTTCTCACCACTGCTCTTCTGTCTTCCACTTGCGTCACTCAGTACCCTAGCTCTCAATAAAAGTGGCCATAGGTATGAATCCAAAACAAGAAAATCAAACCATATGGATGATCTGAAAACGTTTGCCAGAGACGATAACCATCAAATGTAGATTTAGACAATCATCAGACAAACTTATGGCTAACGGCCATAGGACTTAAAGCTGAGAATTAAAAGGCTTGGTATAGCTGCTGATCAAGATCAAAGCCTTGCTACCAGATCTTATCACCATCATATCATCAAAGATGGTACTGATCTATCATGTAGGATTTGTGGTCAGTTTGAAGAAACCGTTAATTATTACCTCTGGGTGTCCTGAAATCACAAAGTCTGAATTCATCAGTCGTCATGACAAAGCTGCAACTTATCGTCACTGGAAAATCTGTAAGGCTTAAACTTATAACATCAAGACAAATGATAAATGGTATGTACATTCATCAAACACTGAGTTGAAAACAACGATGTGGCAATCCCTTGGAACATGCCTATTCACATTGATAGAGAAATCCGGGCTAATAGGCCAGGTATTGTATAATCAAGAAAAAACTTGTCAGCTTTGGAACATTTTAAGAAAGATCTGGAAAAAATCCTGAAATCCAGAAAATTGCCGTTATTGGAACAGATGATGATGATGATGATGATGATGATGATAATGATGATGATGATGATGATGAAAAGGAGAGACGGGTGAATAAGCCTTTGCACGGCCGGTTTTTCAGACTGAGATCTTGGAATTGGATTACCAGGGGTCATCTCAAAAGAGAACCAAAACTGTTGATTATGGGAAAACAAGATCAAGCCTTGAGGCCAAATGTGATAAAGGCCCGTATCGACAAGACCATCGAAGATAACACTTGTAGCAAGTGCTGTTCGTTATGCATATTCTGTGTGAGCAAAAAAAGGAATACAAAAGACGACATGATTGGATAGGAAAAGCTACTGACTGCTAACTGGGAAATGTGTAAGCAACGCGGATTTGATGTGTAAAGTAAATGGTATGAACATGAGCCGCAACCAGTCACTGAAATTAATGACAAGTTCAAGATCTTAAGCCGGCGATACACGCTGCAATTTTCTCTGCAATTTTAAGGAATTTTGTGGCGAGAGCGAAATTCCAGCGTCTATCATGTCTGGCAACAACGGCGGTAACGATTTTCTTGCACCAAGAAATTTGTTGCAGAAAGTTCAAAGTTTGAATTTTTTCTCTACCAATATTTTAACATTGCTCGATGTTGCAGAGTGATGATAGGACGCTGCAATTTTTCTCTGCAACAAAATCTAAAATTGCGTTGCCAGCGCGAGAAAATATTGCAGCGTGTATCGCCGGCTTAAAGGGACTTCTCTGTTCAGACTGATAATGTCATAGAAGCACGAAGACCTGATATGATAGTCAATGACAAGGAAAAGAACATATGTTAAATAATTGACTTTGCAGTACCAGCCAATTACCGCCTTTTTCAAAAGGAGCCGGAGAAAAGATCGTTGTCAGGAGTTGATTAACCTATTTTACGAGCTCATGAAAACCACTCTATTGGCAAGAAATATACATGTAATTTGGTTCATTTTAGTTTTTTTTTTTTGTCTGAGGCTTTCAGCAAAAGCTTGACTTGTATAAATTATGTAAATAAGAATTATCTTGTGATATCCATGACGATCATAAATAGCATGCAAAAACAATGGCAAACTTAACGACTGCTACAAACAGTGAAAACCTTTAGTGATGACATCAAACTTTAGCTTGGACTGGACAAATATGCGAAAGCAACCTTCAATACAAGAATTAGATCAAGAAGAAGCATACAAATATATAGATATCAAAGAAGCCGATGGCGTCGCGTCCGACACGCAAAGATGACAGAAAAAAATCAGGAAAGAGCGAAGTGAATGGCTCCAATAAGATTGAAGCAATTAACACACTAATTAACATCATCATACAAAAACTTAGAAGGATGGACAAAAAGACAAGAAAGCTACTTACAACTTATCACCCAAAAGCAGATATTGATAGCGTGCATGTAAAAAGAGACGAAGGTTTAAGAGGCTTAATTCAGTTAGAATGTACATGTATAAAACAACTACAATTGGCCTGAACACCTGACAATAACATTGTTTCTTTGATCAAGATTTTGCTTCATCAGCCTTGCATTTTTATTATCCAAGCTTTCGAGCAACTTGCTCTTCATCAGGGTAAACGGTTGTGACAATTACAAGAAATCACGCATGTAAATACACTGCGCGCGCTTCTAAGACGTTAAAAACAATCCGCTGCTTGGATAATAAAAATGCAAGGCTGATGAAGCAAAATCTTGATCAATGAATCTTAACACGGCCTACGAACATTTACTGAACATTGTTTCTATTTAGCACCTTTTTAACACGTTTACATGTATAAATAGTTGATCATTTAGGAAGGTGCAGCCTAACTAAAAGCAACGTATTAGTTGACTGACTTGAAAAGTCAGTCAGTTTTCTATAATATAATTATACACAGCCCATGTAAAATAACTCCATTACAACGCACGTTCTGATTGGCTGAGAGACCACCAAAATCTATGCTCTATTTCACCGGTAAAGACATGGTTTTCAGACGAATGATTATGCAAAAAAAAGTCTTTCCACAAATTTTATTTTAGCAAGGAAACCCTAACTTAAAAATAAAGAAGAAAAGACTTTCCATCATTCCAGTCATCGTTTGATTTTACAACCAAAAGCCTTGTGGTCGATAATAGCAATGCAAAAAGAGTAAACACACAACCAAAATGACTCGAATGAGCATGAATTTGCATACGACGAGTTTTAATTAAATTTGCTAGTTCGCTGCCAAGTTAGAGGGAAAAAAGGAACTAGAATTAACAGCAAAGGAAATTTCTTTTTTCCGAGATGAGTTTCAATCAATAAGAGTAATTCTTTCATTGAACAAACTTTTGTTTCTTACTTACAAAAACACGCGAAGCTTTCTAAGTGACCGTCGCCACGAGACAACTTGTTCATTCTTCTTCATAACCAACTATGCCAGTGGAGTAACGTTTTAACACAAGCTATCGGTGAACAGCCAACAGATAATTCAAATCAACAGCTTTTCGTTTACCGACAAAATCCTTATCTGTAAGTCTCTTTAAAACTTCAGCTTTTTCAAACCGAAAACACCACGTTGAACGCTGCCTGATTCATCGAAAACATGTAAACATTTTCAAATCTTGGAGAACTGTAAGTTACATTGATCACACTAATAAAGGAAATGTAAGGAAAATAGAGAAGTAGAGTATAAGGGAAATAATTCAAAAAGTTGCAAAAGGTGTAGGAGGGCAATAGGTTAATCATTTTATGGATCTATGGTGGAGTACTTTAATATGCCTTTAAATTCTGAAATGCTGGGGATCTTTCAATTTCTCTTAAAGCAAAGTACAATGACCATATTTTACGTCCATAACTCGTGACAGTAATTTGAGTAACTGATAAACGTGAGGTCGACGGTAAGCTCATTTTGCCCCCTCTCTCCATCAGTGCTCCGTTTTAAGGGTATTTAAAGATACTTAAAGCTACACAGAAAGAAAACTGAGAAGTTGAAACAAGGATGTGAGATCAGAAGATCGACCTCTTGCACCGAAGGCCGCGCACTAATTAACCAACTGTGCCATCCTTGCTCTCTTCAACTGAGTTCCAAGCTAATTAGCCCCAGCAAATCAAATATTAACTTTGCTATAATTAGTTTCCACCTTTGGAAGAAGAAAAAGTCATTCATTAATCAAAGTGCTGGTGTTATAGTGATGCCCTTTTTTACAAATCCAAACTAGGTCGTTGAATGTCTTTGGAAGAATACCTACGTTAAAGTTGAAAACGTAAATGGCATTATGGTAGTAAAACAGATCGTGAAACACCTACTTAAGGTTAACGAATAACAAGCTACTAAAGCAATTATATCAACACGAGAAACAAAACAAGTTATACACAGTCCAAGAAGATACGGTCAAGTTTCAAAAAGAGTTCCAAGTGGAAGACAAAGTAGCTAATGAAGGAGTAGCAACGAGTGAAATCGTAAAAGAAACAAAAGAATGTGCAGAGAAAACCTAATCCTAACGCACTGCAACAAAAGGAAGAAAAAGGGAAGAGAAACTATTACATGGTCAGTTTGCAAAAAGAATCAACAAACTGAAGCAGATCTTGATAAAGAAAGAACATTCAAATGGCTAAAAAGCGCTGGCCTAAATGGCAAAGCGAAAGGACTGCTGATAGCGGCTCAAAACCAATGCTTACCATCTAGATACTACCAAGGTAGGATCCTGAAGAATGGAGAAGACCAGAAATGCAGATGGTGCCTTGCGTTTGATGAAAGTGTAGAGCACATTGTATCAGGTTGTCCTATATTGGCGAGTAACGAATATATTCAAACTAAGGCAAGGCAAGGCATTGGTTTACATGGACGGGAAGATCTCCAAACATTACAACATCGATGTTTACTCAAGGTGGTATGACCACAAACCAGCTACAGTCACAGAAAAAGAAAAAGTAACCATATTGTGGCCACTATTCACAGATAAAGAAATCAAAGCCAACCGAACTGACATGTTTATACCATCAGAGAAAAACCCGAGTTGAAAGGAAGTGGAGAAGATCTCAAAATACAAAGATCTTGAGATCGAAACGAGCAAGATGTGGAACATGAAAACTGCCATTATCCCTGTCATGATTGGAGCGCTAGGACTGAAAAGATACTTGCAGAAACAAACCAACAATGAGATTCCTGGGAACATATTTAGAAGATAGTATTACTATAGGATCAGTTCATATTCAGTCTGAGAAATACTTTGTCAATGATATTATATATTTATATAGCGCTAACTCAACTAACTCTCTAGTGTACTGCAACCATATGTATAAAATAAATAAATTATCCCCATAAGGGATAACGAAAACTATAATCTTTATATATATGTTCAGTTCAAAAAAAGGCAGAAATTGTATAGTTGAAGTAAAGATATATTAATATGTTATATAAAAGCAAATTTAAATAAGTGAGTCTTCGAAGTCCCTCTCAAACCATGTTCATATCTTAAGGGAAGGTCTTATTGCACACGGTAACTCGTTCAAAAGTCATGGTGCTTCAATCGAGAAAGCGCTATGTCCATACTTATCTAACTAATCGTAGACAGTTTGTATTAATTCAGAACAGCAATTCGTCTGATCGTCCATTAGCTAAAGGAGTACCGCAGGGATCGGTACTTGGGCCTATGTTATATGTGCTTTACACGTCGCCGATTGCTGAAAAGGAGGCTAGCCCTGCATAAATGCGCTTTTTTTCAGGAAATGGAAACTGGACTATTCTAAACACTCGTAATGAGATGCAAAGATGAAATAAGGTGGAATAACAGTCCCTTAGCGACTTAAATGAAAATACTATAGACACATGCCTCCCTTGGGAATATGGCTATAAAATGCCAAGCCTGAATGAATCACTCGGTTCTTAGTTCCAGAAACTCTTTCTTTTTTTATCTTGGACGACCCACGCGAATTTCTAACTAATGGCGGTACCTACAAGACTACAAGCTCTACTGTCCAGAACTAGCGGTTGAAGCACTTCCTCAAGCACCATAAAGTTGCCAAGGTCCTTGAATAACGAGCTAAATGTCATCGATCAACGGTTAATTTTATCTTTCAATATGTTTTGCGAATCCTGGTAATGGGTTCTTGAAGGCCAGTTCAGTCCGTTCAGCTATTAACAATTAGACGAGTTGATTCTCACTGTAGTTATTATTCGCCATCCCCTTTTTTATCACGGAGTAAACGTGTATTTTAGGAGTGCAGTTATCGGGATTTCCTTGAAGTAGATAGATAGCTGTAAAAGCAAACTTTTCACATAACCTAAAAATACAGATTCGTTGCCGAAGTGTTGCTGAAAGATTGACTTTTCATAGGATTAAGATTGACTTTTCATTGAATTAAGATTTTATCAGCTAGATAAGGGCGCCGAGATTTCGCCGAAGTATCAATCGTAAGAGTGAGTCTTCACTGGATTAATTCTTGTTAAATGAGTGAGATCTCACCAGATTACTTGATTGCAACGCTAGCTGGGTGAGGTTTCGCCGATGCACATGCTATACTGTAAGAGTCTGCGAGAATGAGTTTTCATTGTATTGATTTCTTGTGGTAACCTAGGGTTTACCAGAGTACCATTGCGACGCTGGGCGAGATCTAGACTTCCCAGGTGTACATGTTATACTGTAAGAGCCAATAAGAGTGTGTTTTTGCTGTACTGATTTCTTGCGGTGACCGAGTGTTCACCAGAGTGCCATTGCATGCGGGGGCAAAACCTTATCGAGGTAGTTAGTAATGGTGAGTTTTACTGGACTGATAACTGTTCACAGATGAGAGTTCATCGGATTACTAATGCAAGGGCCAGATTTCGCCGAAGTTTTCACTGGATTGAGTTCTTGTGATGGGTGAGATAGCTACTTTGCCTCAATTAGCTATCAAGTCCATCAAAAGTAGCTGTGCTCACCAACTATACTTTTCTATCTTTTCTATGGCCAGAGTACTGTTGATATGAAAATACTGAATTGTTACACTGTAAATATTTTTTAAAAAGTTTACTGCAGCAGTTTCATGAGAAAATTTGTTACCACTTTGGAGATTTTACTTAGGTTGTTTATCAAAGATTCAATCGAGTCTACAGAGAAATAAAGATACAACCGTTGCCATTATTTGTTTGCGTGTGAAATTCAGTGTAATTAGGTAGTTACTGCCCATGTCATTGGATACCCCCCCCCCCCCCCCCCAAAAAAAAAAATGCTGGTAGCCATAAAGTCTGTCTGAATGATGTCAGGGTAGTAGATTCCTCAGTTTTCACAACAACAACAACATTGTAAAGGGTGCGTGTGTGTGTGGTGTGTGTCGGGGGGGGGGGGGGGGGGGGGGGGACCAGTCTAAGTAAAATCCACTGCGCGCACATCAGAAACCAATCATATCAACAATTCTAACAATGGCTGTAGTCCAAGAAGAGGATGTTGGAATCGACATGCCTCATAGTTAGTGTTCTTTATTCACGAAGTATGTAATACTAAATGATTGTTCTCCTTGTCCATTGTCGTTTGGTCTGTAGAACTCCATCGCAATGCAAGTGACAGAATGCTTATTGATTGCTTATCGTAACTATCACAGGTCCAGAAACATGCTAATTTTCAGCCGGTTTCGCACTGGTTTTTGAGGTGCGGGCAACAAAATTGTGCAACATTGCGCACAACATTGTTGCGTGGCAAGTTGCAGAGCAAATGTTGCTCGTATTACCACAACGCGTGTAAAAAATGGTCTTTGTTGTACGAAGTAGAAGCACTTTCTTCTTTTTGCAACAAAGAAAATTTGTTGCAGCTCGCAACGCAACAATGTTGCGCGAAATGTTGCGCATATTACCGCACCTTTACACTGGATATATTATGTTACCCGTTTGTACTCTCCCCGTCAGTTGTGTTTTTCCTTGGATATAAAAACTATAGAAGTCTGATATATCTTAAATTGGCATTAAAACACGCTAAACTGCTGAATGAATATTGTTTCATCAAGGCCAATTATGCACATTTTCATAGAGATACATCCTTTTTGTTGTAGATAGAGATCACTGATTAGTTAGTAACAGAAGACAGATTTACCGCTTGCTGTGAAACAAAAAATAGAAAATACAACTTGTCCAGAAGTGTTTGCATTTGCTTCAAGGCACCAACGTAGCTCAAATGAACACCTTTTCACAGGTTCAAGGTATCGAAGGTTATCGAGGGTTAATTTTTCTCACGGAAGCCGAGAATGGGTTCGAATAATCGAGCGTAAAATTCCAGTGTTAGAGTAACGCAAATCCAAGGGAAACAACAACTGATTGGAGTTATATCAGGAGGTTTGAGAAACAGAGTGAGTGTTCGAGAAATCGAGATTCTACTGATCTGAGTTATATTTAAAACTGTGAAATGTTTTGGAGCCAAACAAATCACTATGACAACTCGGTGCCATAATAACAGATAAAAACAGCAACAGTTTTATTCCTCGGCAGAAAACGAGAGAGAGAGCAGTCAATTGCAAAAATAAGCTTTTCTAGAATTACGACTTGGAATCAGTAACTAACATAGCTTGAAAAAGTAAATGCAAGCTGGTAATTGTTTGTTTGGTTTTGATCGGTTTATTCAGTGAGAACAGATGCAGGTGTTCCTTTGGGACAGAAAGCAATTCTAATCGATTCAACTTTCAAATAAACTAAATACATGTACAGTAATATGTAGTCTACCTACAAGCTCACACAAGGGATCCTGTAAGCAGGCTAGGTGATATGATGCGGCCGGTTCAATTCTCACTAACACAATGTCGTTAACTATCAACATATAACAGTTTGAACATATAGTCAATTGAAGAAACGTTGTTGAGTCTAAAAACATAGAAGCTGAGACCGAAATGGTGCATGGGATGTCAATAATTATATTCTGATTTATTAATTTAAGCTGCAACCGATAAAAAATCGAAGCCAAACGGCCCGTCAACCTGAACACGCTTTTGGCATTTTGCATCAAAGGCAAAGCGTAAATGAATAAATCAGAATATAATTATTCACATCCCACGCACCATTTCGGTCTCAGCTTCTATGTTCTATGTTTTCAGACCCGACAACGTTTCTTCAATTGACTATATTCTAATACTGAAAGAACTGTCGGGCGATAGGTGTCAGGCGACAAGTAGCAATTTTTTTATAGTAAAGTAACTTCGGAAATTATTTGACTACTAACAAGGTATATCCTCAGGGCCTATATAAAAGACGAAACTAGTCCCTAAAAAACTTGACTTATTAGTAGGTAACAGATAATTGTAAAGGTATACAGCCTTAGGACATGAAATGATCCAGAACACTGTACAAAGGAAATATATAGCAAAATCGCAATATTTGCAACGATGAAGATTTTTTATCACGTGATTTTCATTACATATTTGAATATATTTCACGGACAGCCTTTTTGATTGACTGTCTTTCTCTAGTGGATTTTTTTTTATGTACCGTCCAAATTAATTCATTTTTTTCGCATTATGAATTACGCAATACGATATACAGTTCGTACCTTTCACGTAACGCGGAGAGGGCATCAAACCTCAGGTCATCAGTGTCATCAAATGTTACAGTAATATTTTACTTTCACTAGATGGCGGGACAAGGTCCTACATAAACAAATGGACAAGTATTAACATAAACAAGTGGACTAAAAGTCCAGTTGCGAGATATGCTTCACCTGCCACATACAAAGGACTCAGAACGAGGCTACGTGATAAAACTTTTGTCTTTATACGAATGAATGAGTTTTGCATGTAGCCTCGTCTTGATACTTTTGTATGTGGCAAGTGAAGGGTAACTCGGAAGTCGGCTATTCATATATGCTACTAGATGAGTGCGGAAACAAGATTTTAATTGCTAAATTAGAAACGACTAGTTTGCACAATCCTTAAAACACACTAATGAGTGTTGTAGTGACGGAAAACATATTCTAACACACCATAAATACAGTGGCTAATAATCGAATAATCCCTAGAGTGAATGGGTCTATAATCATATATTTTTTTAGCAATTTCCAAATTGAAAACCGAAACAAAAAAGAATTTTGTTTTGATCAAAATTTTGCATAATCATCAGTGAAGAATTATTTTATTTTGGGTAAGTTGCTGTCGCTATGGCAACGTAAACCAATGTTCTGATTGGCTGCTTAATTTTAAAGTAGTACAATAATTGGCTCGTGCAGCTCTCCGATTACAGCCAACAGTCCGATTACGCTGTCCCGCTACAACTTCCAGATTAATTAGAGGAAACTAGTCTATTCACCATTCGGATTTGAGGAAATGGTAATGGTTATGATTAATTCAAATACTGATCAAATAGAGCTAGTTTTTGGTGATTCTAAGTTCCATTGTATTAACTCAGTTTAAAAAACCGCTTAGACCAAAACAAAAAAATTCATCCAATATGAAGATATGAATGAGCAAAACTGTCTTTTTTTTTAGTATTCCTTATTTTTATATCGGTGATACAGCACTGCAGACACTGGATATCAGTGTTTTGACTTTCCGCAATACTGACGATAGTTAGTTCTGAAGGCACGTCGCATTATCCGAATGACGAATTGTGGAACTCTTTCGTGTATGTTTGTCGTACCAAAATTTATTCGTATTCTCATTTTTCTAAAGGAGATGGTTGGCAAAATATTGGGTCCCACATTTTTGGGACCGCAATTTCCCTAGACGTATGTCCGAGGGCGTTACCGCCTCTTTACTGATTTCGTTTGATAAAATTAGTCGAAATGGTTTTGAAGGATTGAACTTTGAACTTTATTTATTTAAAACACGAATACTCTATCAAAGTTAAGTTAATATAATACAACTCAATTTTGGTCTACCTAGAGGTCGTATGTCAATAAAAAATTTCTACAAATATGATATATATAATATTAAAAAATTAGCAGAAAATTAAGGAAAAATGGAATAATAGAATAATAGGCGGCATATAATTAACAATTGTTGTTGGTGCAGAGGTCATATTGCTTAGCTTTCTTTTTGAAGCAGCTCAAAGAGCTAGCTCTTTTCAGTGAGTCAGGTAAGGAGTTCCATAATTTAGCCCCAGTGTATGCAAAACTGTTTCTGTAAATATTAGTCCTCACTTTGGGGAGCTGAAAGTTATCACTTGGACAACGTAAATTATAGCATTTAGAACCAAGGTGGCTGGAAAACATTTCTTTCAAGTAGGGAGGGGTCAGGCCATTAACGATTTTATACATCATAATGGCCTTTTGTTGTGCCCGACATTCAGAAAGTGGTGACCACCCTAGTTCTTTAAATACTTGGTTTGTACGAACACTGAGGTATGGAGCCCCGGTAATGATGCGCGCCGCTCGATTTTGTAATTTTTGTAATTTTTCAATTAACACTTGGTCTATGCTGTCCCATACTAAGCAGCAGTAGTTGAAATAAGGTTCAACTATTGACTTGTAGATTTTAATTAGATACTCTTGGCTTAGTATGGGTTTCATTTTCTTGAGCATCCCCAGATTTTTTGAAATTTTCTTTTTGATACTGTCAATATGGGATCGCCACGTTAGGTTTTCGTCAATGGTGACTCCCAAACATTTGGTTTCTGATGTTCGTTTTAGCTGTGTTTCTTTTACAGACAAAGATATGTCACTTTCGAGTGTGGCCAATCTTTGCCTCGAACCAATCAGCATGAACTCAGATTTGAGAACGTTGAGAGTCAGCTTGTTGGCACAGAGCCAAGATGTTATATGTTCTAGATCATTAGAGATTTGTTGTTTCAGCTCATGCATTCTGGTGTCAGAGAAGGTTAGGGTTGTATCGTCAGCGTAGAGTCGAGTTTTGCTAAAATCGAGGCAATTTGGGAGGTCATTTATATAAAAAAGGAACAATATTGGACCTAAAATTGTACCTTGCGGTACACCGTACGAGACAACTCGAAAGTCAGACAGAACACCGTTAACAGAACATTGCTGGGTTCTATCCGATAGGTACGATCTAAACCATTCTTTGGCACCAGAATCAAATCCGTAAAGGTCTAACTTCGACAGCAGAATATCATGGTCAACCGTGTCGAAGGCTTTTTTTAGATCCAGGAAAATAACGCCATTGACCATTTTCCTGTCAATGTTAAATGACCACTGATTTGTCATATCTAGAAGAGCAGTTAGAGTTGAATGTAAAGGCCTGAATCCAGATTGGTGTGAATAAAGTAAGTTATTTTCGGTAATATACGTCGCTACTTGATTATAGATTAGTTTTTCAAATAGGCGAGAGATTGTCGGGGTAACAGATATAGGCCTATAATTATTTGGATCACTTTGCTCGCCTGATTTGAAAATTGGAGTAACTTTTGCAACTTTCCATTCATTTGGATAGCTATTGGTTTGAATAGAAAGATTAAACAGGTTACAAAGCGTGTCACAAATATAAGGAGCTGCGAGTTTCAAAAGGTAGTTGGAGATTCCATCGTGACCTGTTGCCTTATCGGTTTTAAGGTTTTCCAGTGTATTTTTGACTTCATTTACGCTCACGTTGCGAAGGGAAAATACTGATTTGACTTTCGTGAGAAAGTCGCTGTGCACGGATGTACATTTTTCTGAATCTATTTTAGAGGCCAACGTTTCCGCAATACTGGTAAAATGAGTGTTCAAAGTGTTGGCAATGTTTTTCGAGTCTACACAAGTCTCCGAGCTTGTACTGGATTTCATTTCGGTGATGATTGTATTGTTGGATTTCTTGCCACGTAGGTCATTTATTGTTTTCCAGGTCATTTTGGAATCCCCTGAGTACTTACTTATTCTTTCTCTGTAAAAGGCTCTCTTTGTTTTTAGAATTTTTGTATTGACACTATTTCTTTTTTGTCTATATTTAACCCAGTCATCTGTGTTATTATATTTCATTGCTTGTTTTTTGAGGAAATCTCTAGCTTGCATTTCGCTTTTGAGGTCAGAGGTTATCCATGGAGAGGGTTTATTGCGAACCCTCATCTTTCTCTCGGGAGCATGTTTATTTACAATTTTAATGAAACTATCCTTCCATGAATGCCACACTTCGTTAACATCCATTGTATTTTGGATAATTGGCCATTTAGCAGTTTGGAGATCGTGGATAAACTCAGTCCCTCTAAAATGTTTAAAGTTTCTCACTGTAATTATTTTAGGTTTCCCTCGAGGGATTCCTTTCTTTCTTATTGCAAATATAAGATTATGATCACTTATAGATAATGGGTATGAGCCAGAGGCTATAATAGGATTCTTATCATTAGCTATAAAGAGATCAATCAATGTCGATGATTTATGGGTTATTCTAGTCGGCTCATCAATAATTTGAGATAATTGGTAAGCATCTAATAAATCAACGAGGCGCGATGTATGCGACTCAATTGGATTTGAGAGGAGGTTGCAATTAAGGTCCCCCAGGACATAAAATTCTTTGTAGGCAGATTCCGCTTTCAAAAGAAATAACTCAAATTGATCAAAACATTCATTAGAGGATTTGGGAGGCCGATACCAAGTGGATACTAGAAAAGGGCTAGAATTTGGTTGTCTTACTTCAAGAGATACCATTTCTAATTCATCTACTTCTAAGTCATGTTTTCTAGAAATGTTTAAATGGTTTTTGGCATAAATGCAAACGCCACCACCGTGACTATTTCTGTCATTTCGTAGACAAACATAGCCAGGTAATTGAATTTGAGAATCAGCTACATTATTATCTAGCTTTGTTTCATTTATGGCCAGAATATCGAAAGGTTCATCTGACATAAGAATTTGCAATTCGTTTAAGTGACTTGTTAAACTATTGATATTTAGCAACCCCATCTTAAATCCACGTGTTTGCATGATATTTGAAATATTGAAGGTGGAATGATTATTCAGACTGTTTACATTGTTATTAATAATGATCTCTGCACCATCAAAATTTACTCATTGATTAATATTATCTATGTTATCTATATAGTGTCTAAAATTACTTGCGAGTTTGTATGTACCTTTTTTATTAAGATGCAAACCCCCACGGTTCAGACAGTCCTCTTTGAGATCGTCATTGCAGATGAAGTCGATGCTGTTGTGGTGACAAAAGTTTTTAAGTGATTCGTTGACTTTTTTGATCTTAGGATTCAGCGAGGGGTCATCTTTTCGTTCGATTATCGAGGACCAAGCAATTTTAGTGTCTGGATACTCGGTTTTTATGGATTTCGACAGATCAGACATTTTTCTTTGGATATTTTTTGCGTTTTCTGCTTTCAGGTTGTTCGTTCCAGCATGAATAATAATCGTGGATGGCTTCTTTTTCAACTCGGGTTTAGCATAATCGTTCATATCTTGGACTGTTGCCCCAGAGAAGTATAAAGATTTGACCTTGTGATTTTTGGACAGCTTTTTGCCGATTATGTGCTTGGTCATAGAGTCGCCAACAACTAATATTGACTTTTCGATACGAGTTGAGGAGGCGGTGTTATTTGAATGTTTGGTTTCAGCGATATTAGTGCTGCTCTCTTTGACTTTCTTGTCTCTCTTAGGTTCTTTATTGGAAGATTGATCACTCGGGGACGGTTTTTCGTTTAGTAGGCGAATTGCTAGTAGTAGACTGTCTCTTTCTTGTTCCAGTGTTTTTACTTTATCTAACAGTTCGTGATTTGTTTTATTGTTGTCAAGACTTTTTTCAAGGATATGGGTTTTAAGTTTAAATACCTAACAATTCTTCTTTTTTTTTCCCTTCTTCCTATATTTTAATGGTTGGAGTCCTTTAGGGAACTTAAAATACCGGCACTCTGAAATATTTAACGCAAGAAATGCTTCTAGCGTACGAAAAGCTGTAACTTCCAAGAACCTCCGACCATGTTGGTAATTACTTCTATGGTCGAACAATGTCTCATCAATCACAATTATCCCCGGCAAGACTACTTTCCAAGACCCACTTCTTTTATGGTAGGATATAGTGTCATCAATCCCAAACGTCCCAAGAACACTTTCTAAGATCCTCTGGCCATGTTGGTAATTATTCTTATGATAGAACATAGAGTCATCAATCACAAAAGTGCTAAGACCACTTTCCATGACCCTTTGGCCATATTGGTAAATACACTTATAGTAAAATTTGTTGTCATCAATCACAATTGTGCCAAGACCACTTTCCAAGATCCTTTGGCCAAGATGATAATTTCTCCTAGGTCTCTACCACAAGGCGTCATCAACCACAAAATTGCCAAGATAATATGATTTGACATCCATTAAAATAATGTACCATGACGAACGTACACGCGTACTGGAACCTTATAAACAAAAAAGACCAATTGCTTGGTTTCATCCATTCCTTCGGGAATCGAAAGACAATGAAGTGGTAGCCATGTTGGATGAACAAACAACAGACGTTTTGTTGAAGTTCATCCAAGATGGCTGCCGTGACGTCACATGCAACCCAGGAACAGTCAAAAGCACTCGCTCAAAACTTGAATGACTTCTTAAATTTAAACTTCTGGTTGGGGACAACGTCGCAGATTTTTGCACTTCTTGGTCACCACTAGAATATGCCACTACCCCATTACCTTTATTCAGTTCATAAAATGTTGTCTCGTAATTATCGATACAACTGAGAACCAGCACAAGCCGTTCTTTGTGCAACCGGAGCGACCGAGTAACGGGATACTCGTAAGAGACAGTTTTATTGAGCTCCACGACGCACAAATTAAATAATGTTGATACCCTCTATTAGCAAATTTTAGTGCGTCAGAATTCGTTTTGCGTGTTGGTGTCGTGTTTGGTGCGTGAGACTTCGGTAACGTGTAAGCGCGCGCATTCAGTTTTATGCAATAACAGCAAATTTGTGCGACAAAATTGAGTCTAGTGCAATTGTGGGTAACAAGTTGGGTTTTGTGTGTGAGAATGGACCATCGTGCAAGTGCATTTAGTTTTGTGTGATAACAGTGAATTTTGTGCGTTATAATTGAGTTTCCTTAGTAACCTAAGTGTTAGGTTTGGTGCGTGACAGGCAAATTTACTGCAAGTTTTTTATCTTATTTTTTTATTTATTTATTAATTTATTTAAATTATTTAACAGCAATTGTGCAATAGAATTGAGTTTTGTGCGTTAGATTCGAGTTCGCGTGAAACAGTATGAGTTCGATGCCCGATAATCGAGTTTCGTGCAAGTATATTTAATTTGTGCATCAATAGTGACGCTTAAATTAATTATTAAATTTCGTGCGTTTATATCGAGTTTCGAGAGTTAACGGTCCGGAAGTCTCGTTCTTTACAATATTGTTTGTTACAATATTGAGTTTCGTACACTAGAGCCATCACGAACTCGTATGTCAGCAAATCATCTCCGGGGCGCGTCACATTGTATAAATTTCGTGATGTTTCAGTTTCGTCAGTTTCATTAGTGGACGTGCATTAGTGGACGTGCATTAGCTTTGACGGTACCTTAACAGCTCCAGATTTGTGCGCTTATGACGTCACATTCACGATATTCTAATCGATTTATAACACTCAAAACTCACACGCAACATTGTTGAAAGGAGTTACTTTTACGCACGTTTTGTATAACGGATCCATGTTGTATTGCTCGTTTGTCACGTAGAATTTGTGATGATGTATTGCGATGATTTAGTAATGTTCTGATGTGAAATGTTACATAGTATTGATTGATTGATTTACATTACAAGGAGTTATATTTATGCACATTTTGTGTAACGGATCCATGTTAAGTGCGTACACGTCAAGTCGAATATTGTGTAAAGTTACAAAGTGTTGATTTATTGATTTACTTTACAAGGGGTTACGCTGGGCAAGCTTTGTGTTACATGTTGCGTGCATATGTCAAGTCGAATGTGTGATGATATATAGCTGTGCTTTCGTAATGAAGTTACAACATCGCGTAAGGTTTTCGGTTAACAGAGTCAACAATATTTGGAGATCCGGTCCACACGTATCCGTTTTCGCTTGTAAACGCATAAAATTATTTTGGTCCACACGAAAACGACGGCCTGTTACCGGCGCCCACACGAATAACTTGATGCTTGTAAACGTATACATTTCTATGCGTTTAGTCCTTATTTATATCGAGAAAAGTTGTCTCAGGCACCCGAGACAGCCCTCTCTACCGAGTTTCCCTGGGCGAGCTAATTTTTCATATATTTCTTTGAAATATTCAACCTAGTGTTTACATGAAGAATTTAACTCGTCTCAGTTGGGCGAGAGAACTCGGGGGCGAAATAACTTGTCTCGGCTGGAAGGGTAACCCTGGGAGGCGAGACAACTTTCTCTCACATAAACACATAACTCGCCTTCACGGGGCGAGACAGCTCAAACATGATATGCGCGCGCACGCTAATTTTCCAGTGAAAAACGCAGTTGGGCTTACTGTGTCCTTGAGAACCAGGTTTTACTCCATATAAACGCTCTATAAAATTGTCTCTAGGGAGGGGTGTCTCGGGTACCCGACACAACTTTTCTCCATATAAACAGGGCCTTAAACCCGTCCACACGTAAAGGCTTCAACTCGAAACAATGGTAAACGCTTCACTGAGCAGTTGTTGACTGTTGCGAGGTCAGCGTTTTCAAAAGTATGCGTTTACGAGTGTTTACACGGAAACACGTAAACGGCGTTTTCAAAAGTACCCACTTTTGAGAGCGTTTTCGAAAGTATTCGTTTACGGTGAGCGTTTTAGGCGTTTTCGTGTGGATGGAAGGGTATGCGTTTACAAAAGAAAACGGATACGTGTGGACGGGGTCTTTATTTTATCTTTTTTCTTTAAATGAAGCTACCAATTTTTTTCTCATGCCATTTTCTATGATTTTCCATGATCTTAATCTCAATTCCATGACTTTCTAAGCCTGGAAATGAAATCATGAAATTCCATGACTTTCCAGGTTTTCCATGACCCGTACGAACCCTGATAAATAACACGAATATCAACATTCAACAAAGACCCTCATTCGGTAGGATATTTTATATTGGATTTACCAGGCTAAATAATTGGTAGGCCTTTCTATAAATGAATGAATGAATGAATGAATGAATGAATGAATGAATGAATGAATGAATGAATGAATGAATGAATGAATGAATGAATGAATGAATGAATGAATGAATGAATGAATGAATGAATGAATGAATGAATGAATGAATGAATGAATGAATGAATGAATGAATGAATGAATGAATGAATGAATGAATGAATGAATGAATGAATGAATGAATGAATGAATGAATGAATGAATGAATGAATGAATGAATGAATGAATGAATGAATGAATGAATGAATGAATGAATGAATGAATGAATGAATGAATGAATGAATGAATGAATGAATGAATGAATGAATGAATGAATGAATGAATGAATGAATGAATGAATGAATGAATGAATGAATGAATGAATGAATGAATGAATGAATGAATGAATGAATGAATGAATGAATGAATGAATGAATGAATGAATGAATGAATGAATGAATGAATGAATGAATGAATGAATGAATGAATGAATGAATGAATGAATGAATGAATGAATGAATGAATGAATGAATGAATGAATGAATGAATGAATGAATGAATGAATGAATGAATGAATGAATGAATGAATGAATGAATGAATGAATGAATGAATGAATGAATGAATGAATGAATGAATGAATGAATGAATGAATGAATGAATGAATGAATGAATGAATGAATGAATGAATGAATGAATGAATGAATGAATGAATGAATGAATGAATGAATGAATGAATGAATGAATGAATGAATGAATGAATGAATGAATGAATGAATGAATGAATGAATGAATGAATGAACGAACGAACGAATGAACGAACGAACGATAAATGAAAAAATAGATAACGAATGAAATATGTAGGGAAATAAGAAAGTAGTAAGGAAACAAAAAATTACCGGTAAAACGACTCAATTAATTAATGAAAGATAAATGCAATTATTGCGAAAATAATTGGAGAAACACGAAGAAAGATATCAACGACGCAACTTCTTTTGTCGGTGAGTAAAAAGATTTGCTATAAATACCAACTACTTGCGCGACTTCAAGGCGACGCCAGAGAACTAAATATACAAGAAGAGTGTGTTTCCAAAAAACCCATAGTTTTACATCGAAACTTCTCATGCTGTGTGAAACTGACTAGGTTGTCTCATTTGCTATGTCAAATTGATATGGCACATCTTTTTATCAATGTTTTTGAAAGAAACAGAGTCAGTGGTCGGTAGTGGAAGAAAACAAACCCAAGAGTTCCACGATGAAACGCATGGTGTGAAGTGGATAAATTAAATTTGAAAAACTAAATGAATTGAACAAACATCAGAACTAGGAGAGCACTTTGATTTACGACATCTATCTAAAGGGATGGTTGAGCAATCTGAAGGAGAAGTCAATTTCATTTCTGCGATTAAAATTCTATTTCTTTGATCATTCCGTGCAATCGCTCCATATATCTGAAGCAGATATCAGAGGGGTGGGAACTTATCAGTACCAATCGATACATATATATCTACATTCAAGTACAAGGAGGAGTCATATATTTCTGTCATCTAGAAATCCCCCGTGTATCCACCTACTAGTTTTTGGTATATTTGTCGGGTTTGTCATCTTTTATCAATACGAGTCAACCTTAAACCCTAGTACTTCTAAAAAAGGACATCTCCAGAACGAAAATCCACCTCCACTCCAATTGATTACAGGGAGTGCAAGAATAGAAAAATCCAAATTGACATGATTTGACTAAGTTGAACTATAAAGGCGATATGATCGCTGGATATGACTTTAAAGCTTCTTTGCGGCCCTTATAAAAGCTGCTATCGTTGCCATCAAATATAAGATATTTATAAAGGACCACGTATGCTTAAAGAATTATATGTTAGTGGTTTGGATACAGCAGCTTAAAATAGAACCGCAGTTTAGCTCTACGCTTATCACTCATAAAGGAAGCTCATCTCGTAGCTAATTACCTATAACATTAATATCTTCATTGGCTACTAATTGAATGATGCCGGAGAGAACAAACTTAATTGACAAAGAATATCTTGACTTGTTCTCGAAATAAAGAGTTTTCTTTAAAAAACCTGTTTTCAATAAAAAGTTAATTACAAGGACAAAACGACTTTCATGATTCATAAGCTAGCTATGTTGGTTCAAGTTGGAATATAATGATAGAAGTATTATTGAGCAATGACGCAGAACACAAGAGCGTAGTATGCAGTGAATGATAAATACGTCCCAAGAATTTTCCGGAACCTCCTACGTTTAGAAAGAAGACCGTTTATTTCCAAATAACATAGCCTAACGAGAACCAAATTAATGCTAGACAAATTGCAAATCCTCATCGAACAAAGCATAAGGATAACGTGGGAAGACAATAAGAAAGACCTTTTGAACTACCGCGCAGAAAAAAGGGCAGTAAAGTCACCTGTGTTATGGATAACTGTTCGATGGGGATTTCTACTGCGTAGCGTAATGAGAACTTGCTATGTGGTCTGCTTGCCAGAATAACCGCAGCAAGGCCAGATGAAACCATATGTATTAAATTAGAGAAAAAATTACAAAGGGAGTGGTAGATTCACGTTGTGTTTCACGACGTTGGTTTGTACTGAAGGCGGTTCAAATTAAACCACAGATGATTCAATAATAATAATACTAATAATACGATTTACTAAAATGGAGTATTTTGGAATCTTATCATTTGTGATACAAAACTGACGTTTTTTACAACTCGACCCTGTGTGTAAATACATTTTGTCATGTCAAAGATATCGTCCTAAGTTTCACTGTACCACGCGTCTAGAAACTAAATATATTTTACGTGGGGTTTTGAAATGCACACTGTACTGTCAAAGATGATTTCAAGCAATTGTATGGCCCTGGTTTCAAGACAGAAGAATAAAACATTCAATAAAATACACACACAAGCATATGACAGGCAGTATTTTTAGTTAATTGAAAACCCTAGACATTTCATATTTTTCTCTTCGTGAGTGCTTTATCTTTTGCTGTCTCATGGAGTTACCTCAGACCAGACGTCTTTCTAGCGACACATTCTGATTAGATTGAGTAAAAATGTATATTGACACTATCATACCACGTGATGTACTCAAGGTGTGGTCGGTGAGCTATTCGGCGTCACACTGAGAGAGCCATAACAGAAAGGCAACCAGGAGAAAGGAGGAAACACTAACAGAAATCCAAGGTAAATATCCCACTTTTTTCCCTTGACTTTATCTATGCTGCCTATCCATCACAAAGACAATTCTTTATGCGGTGCGGGGAAAAGTTACATTTT
This sequence comes from Telmatactis stephensoni, assembly GCA_029948255.1. NCBI lineage: Eukaryota > Metazoa > Cnidaria > Anthozoa > Actiniaria > Isophelliidae > Telmatactis > Telmatactis stephensoni. Next base: position 722,524 of record JALIZF010001808.1, on the reverse strand, counting down.
CAACATTGACTTTGTATTTTCATCGCTTGTACGCGATACTCAAATCTACACAAGTTCTTTTGATTGCTAGCAACGAATCTAACGTCATGGAAAAGGGGGAAAATCACACACAAACGAAGAATAGCTGTCGAAATTTAGAATCTACCGCTAACGCAATTGAATTTTCGTCTACACATCGTGTCAGTTATTAAATCAAAGTGCAGTTTCAAAGAACCTTAAAAAATATTTGAAAAACGGCTGGATAACAATGTGGTCAGAGAAAATAGATTTTCAGACATTAGTCTTTTAGCTAAGCTATTATTTCGGGCGACGAATTAACGTATAAGAATCAAATGTATTGTATCTTCTTATGACGATGACGTAAATGAGTTCTTAATTAATAGAATATATTTCATTATAGAGGTGCTTTTTTTAACATCACGACAAATGTCGTGTTATGTTATATTTTGACATACGTATATATACAATTTCGGGAAAAAATTAGTTTATTCAATATCAGACACGACAAAGTGGCAATATTTAACCCATTCAAAGTGGACCAACATTTATTTATTCAGTATTGCTTTTAAAACTTCAGACAAAGCATGCACTTTTCTTAATTTCCTACCAACTGCTTTCACGACTTTTAAACGGTACATTACGAGCCGGGACTAGAATGGAATACAAAAATATGAATCTTGTAATCAATTAAGTAGCACCTAAACATTCAAAAACCATCTTCTCAAGAAACACTTTTGCGACTCATTCAAATTAAGGGTTTAAAAAGTGAATTCAAGATAGCAAGGCCTTGGAATAACCAAACACAAATTGACTGCAAGAAAAAGACAGGAAGAAAAAGAAATAAGATCAAGATGGTTTTGATAGGCGACGCACAACTTTTAAAATAGTTTACAAAAAACTAAATTAGAGAAAATAGAAAATAGAGTTTTAATGACGCATTCAACAATTTACTAGTTTACAAAACAGTATTACTTTTCATAGAAACTTAATTTAGGTCGTAGTAAAAGTTTCAACATTCATGCAACATAGCTTGTACTGCATTCGGACTTTTCTCTCCTCCGTCTGCAATACAGCGCCGGAAACTGTATTCTGGACCCCCTGCGACGGTTATATATAACAGATTCTGATTGGTTCTCAATGATGCTCATTTTTACATGAACTCCTATTGGATATCAGCACGGTCGCGCGCGGTTCCAATTTCGCGCCAAACTACAATTATCCAATGGGAGTTCGTGTAAGAATGAGCATCTCTGAGAACCAATCAGAATCTATTATATATCATCGTGTAAGTCGCAGGGGGTCCACAACATGGTCTCTGGCGCTGTTTCGCAGACGGACTCAGTAAAGAAGAGAAAAGTCCGGATGCAACGAAGGCTAATGTAACATCGATTCAGCGCTGTTGAACAAATATAGAGGAGTTTGAATGCAGGGATGCAGCTTCAGCATCGACATTCAACAGGGTTGTTTGCATGTTGATCATGGTGAATTTTTTTATCATGGATTCAACACAATGAATAGTGCGCATGCGTTGACTTGCAAACAGATTCAACTCGAATTCAGCATTTATGAAAGAAATGTTGAAGCAAAGTTTAAACTCTCTCTTTTGCCTCACTTTCAACGTCGATTCAACATGTTTTAAATTTGTTGAAAGGGGTGTCAGGTGGCCCTATTGTGGACACCAGGACTGACGACTCGTTTGTTCGAATGTGGATTAGTGCTGGTTCCAGCTTTCTGAGGAATTCTAGCATTTTTGGTTGCTGTGTTGGGGATCTTCCAATCTGGTTTGCCCTCGGGAGCTTTCATACGACAAATATTGTCGTTTGGGCTTCCCTTGTGCTGAAAATCGCACTAGACAGCTGTTGTCATTCGTTGCGTAGGCTTTCGGCTGAAAGGCTCGCTGGTGACCTCTGGTTTTCATGCCTCTATCTAATAACCAGGCAAGAACTTTGCCATATGAATAAGCGACATGCCTTATGGCAAAGTTCTTGCCTGGACTTTTAACAGCTCTTGGTCCAGTTGAGAGAGAAACTAAAGATGTTTAGAGAAGAAAGACAATGACTTTGGATGTTTCTTTGGTTCAATTCAATTTTGTCTTAGCTGTTGAGTCCTCCGTCTTTATTCATTCGGAGAATTTTCAATTCAAGTCTTCAATTAGGTTGGTAACAGTACAAAATAGTAAGCAAACAAACCTGAAATTAGTTGCCGGCAAAAACATCCGGGACAGTGGTACCGGATGCATGGACCGTGCGTCGACCAATAAGAACTCAGGAAATTATAAAGCCATATAATAACTATAATTTATTATACAATTCTCAAAATAACGCAGGTAATATGTACAAGAACACGAAAAACATGAAACCGTATTAGGTTAGTAACATTTGAATGGCTTCCCGGTGCAAAGCCGCGCGCTAATCAAAGTCAAAAGTGGCAATAAAAACGACATCATTTGTATTGATTTTTTGCAGAATTGTATAATGAATATGTTATTGGACGATTAACCAGGGAATACAGCTGTGAATTTTTATTCGTCACTTGCATTTTGGCTCGCCTTTAGCGTCACTCGTAAAAATACACAGCTGTATTAGCTGGTCAGTCGACCAATAACCTATATAAAACACACACATAGCATACAGTACTACTAGATAACACGCGTGCAAAACGTTGTTCAAACCGAAAGTATAAGGAATTCACTAATTGTCTAACGTTTATCATTGGTGAACTTGCAGCACTTTGCATGTCTCAGCTGCCCTTAGTTTTCACTCTCACAGTTTTCCTTACACTCCGAGAAAAACAGCGTGAAAGCCAAGGAACATTTCCATAGATTCATTAGGTAAACCACAGGTAGCCCAAGCTGTACAATTTTTGTACTTGAAATATATATACCTGATTTATCCCTGACATAGGGTTTCACGAATGATATAATTTTGTAAAATTAGTAAATACAGCAACAATTTTAATTCACAGTGCTGATAGTTTTTTTGTGTGAAATTTTCTTTTGGAACATACGGATATAATGGATAAAATCATTTTTTTTTTTTTTCAATTTGATAGCAGAGATTAATTTGTCATAGCAATGAATTTAAATTGATTCAAATCAGTATATAGTAAATATATTCTCAAAAAGGGGAATAAGAGCAATGCTTTTCTCGTTTTCAACATTAACAAATCCACATGCAAAACATCTGAATTGATGTGTTAGCAAAAATAAATGAGCTGTGCAGCACATTAGTAAAAGAGTTGAGAAATTGTGCTAAATTGTTTAAACTCTTTAATATGGTAATTTCTCTCTACATAATGCATGATTTTCAAAGGCCACCTTTGTAGCATTGCGGGATGCCAAGGTCAGGTGAAAGCTTTAATTGCAAGATGTTTGTTTGGAAAGCCTCTAATAGCAACCAAAAAGCCAAGAAATAGCACCTTTGTAACTCTCCTTCAAGGAGTCATTCATTGAAAGTGTGTTCGATGTCATGACAACATAACTATCATAGCAAAAATGTCAACGTGGTTAATCATGATATTTGCAAAGCAATAACTTTGCGTTTTAGAAAAATAAACCCGATTTTTAAATAAAAATGGAAGAGATGACTTCCTCAAACGATTGGTTCACAACAAGATATAATACTAGTACTACACTGATTTTATGAGACTCGAAAATAAACGTTTGGATAATGGTACCTGTCGATAATAGAGAGTCATACAAATTGCATGATTTTGCGAAAGTTAGCTTCGTGAAAGAAAAAAAACCTGAAAATTAAACATGAGCCCAAAGTCAACATATGACACGAAAAAATTGAAGACGACTAAAACGTCATTTGCTTTAATACAGGTTTTTCAGTCGTTTTCTTCTGTTATGATTACAAAATAGCTGGTGTTTGGTATCTATAGCGTATGGTGAAGGCGAGAAATTAGGCAGAGTCTCAGAGCTGAACAAGTTGAACTTGATAAATATTTAATAAGGCACAAATGATATGAAAAAATTGTGACAATTAAAATGCTAAAACAAACGTATCTTTTACACCACCAATTCGATAGGTTTTTTTTTCAAGGTCGCTAACTAATTCGGCTCGAAAACTCAAAGTCGAGTGAAAAAGAAGCTTGACAAGAAAGTGAGATAATTAGCGAAAGAGTGTAAAAGCAGGATTTGAAGATAGCTTCTCTAAGTGAGGATTAAATCTATTTAAGAATAGTAACTATTGGAAGCGACGCAAATACAAAACAGTCGGGGTTTGCTGTCATAATTACGGGAGAAACCAACCAAACAACCGCAAAACACAGTCTAATGAAAATACCGAGATAACAGTACCGCGCCGCTCGCCGCGGCGGCACGAAAAATTATGAATAGAATCTTGTTTTTCCGTAATTGCCAAAATCAAACACCGACCAAACATTTCCTTGGTATTTATTAAACTTGTGTTTTAGCGTCTTCAGAACAGAGGTAGGTTTTCAAACCTACTATCTACATTATCAAAAACGTTATTAAAACGATGCAGTTCTGACAACAATGAGTGAGCTTTGCCGCGGTTTGCTTAACACAACCAACAAGTTAAATTGTGTATTTGAAACTAAGAATTTGTTCTTTTACTGACTACAGACGTCGTTAACGTACTATGTACAGGGATAAAAACAAAACTATACTAAACAACAACGACAACAACAAAAAGATTCTGAATATTCTCTCCGATTTCCCGCGCAAAACCTGAAAGCAAATTTTCTTCCATGTAGTCCGGCTTACCAAGCGAGTCAGTCTGAAAACAAATTTCGTCCAATTTCAATTATGGTGTAACATTACGTTGATGTTATTGTTGCTGTCCGTCCCCAACGTCATAAGCTGACAAAATGATTACACAAAAGCAATTATTGCATGTAAATGTCAAATTTGATTCTCCAGCTGACGTCACAACTGTGTAACTCTGAGCGGCACGGCGCTAGAGTGTGTACGTCTGAATTTTTTTTTTTTTTTTTTTCTTCTTCTTCTTTTAATAGATGTTTTTGCTATTTTTAAATAGATCAACAATCATCATTAAAGAATTCCATAGCGCGTTTCGTGATACCCACTAAACCGCGGACAACTCAATGCTTTGCGTGAGCCCAACGTTGGCTCAAGTATATACCATATGCAACACTTCTGACTAAATCTCGATTTGATGACATCAACTGATGATTTTTTTATTTTAGTACGATGTCACATGGCAAATATCTTTATTATCCTATAAATACAACAATTTCTATCGCAGTTGTGTACTTCTGTTCCTTTTTTTGTTACCGCGCAGTGTTCTAAATGTTTGTGTTCTCGACACCCAAATGAATTCGGTTGAAATGCAACATAATTGCTAAATTGAAGAGTTGCGGCAAAAATGGCCTCGGAAAATCAACTTCTTCTAACAGGATACGACGAGAATGCAAATTAACAGGACGTCGTTAAGCCATTAAAACTATTCTAATCACCAAACTAAATAATCAGGTAATACTATCTCTTAAAACTTGCCCGAGAAATCATGCATGATGTAGTCCAAAAGTCATTGAAGCTGGCCTTTTCTGAACAGGAGTCCGGTATTTTTAAAACGCTTTATGAATTCAAAGGCAATATCGGGAGTGGATAATTGTCAAGCAAGTTTTTGTTCTTCGTAGGGGATAATAATCTGTTGATCGGAATGATAAAAATAGAAGAAAGGATAGGAACGGCTGGGCAATAACAAATGCAACTTGTATACATCATTATGCATGATACTGAAAAACACAAAGTAGGACCCCAACACTTTTGTAATTATCGCAAAGTTAAGGTTTAAAAAAACATGTTTGGGTTAAGGTACAGATATTCTAGTATATTCTACTAATGGAAGACATGAGGATATTAACTTTAGCATTATGGAAATACTTAAAACACATTTAACAAATTTCTCTTGGCTTTAGATGATATGTGTTAAATAACTGACAAATGTTTACGATATTTTCGACCAAACACCCACTTAATATTGTACAAACAAGTGAAATTTCGAATCCCCACCGGGGGATCGACGGTGAAGTTGATCTCCGGTAGAGCACTCAAGAATCGCATGGCTAAAAATAGTCAGTATTTGCATATCAGCAGAAAACACGGTCGCTGTAACAGGTGAACCGTCTTGACTGGTAAGTTTTGTAGCTCTAACATTATCCCATGTACAATTGGGCCTCTCGATGGTAAATATTGAACCAATTTTTTTAAATTGACGTTATTTTGGATGGTGATTAAGACATGATATCGGTGAAATTCCCGAGTTATCTCAATCTGTATTTTTAACTGTTTGAAAGTTCTGAGTACAATATCTAACGCTTTTGCTCCGAACTACAATACAACCGATCAAATCACTGGAGATCTAAATAATTAAGTTCAGCCATGTAGACAGATATGTTTTTTCCCCTTTTTATCTCGTTTTTCTATACGTGATTTTTTTACTTCGAAAGATGTTTAATTGAAAGCCGCTTACGGATTCCGTACTGCGTAAAACAATAGCAATAATGTTTTTATTCAGTTCCAAATGTTATAACCACAAAAGCCATAAGTCCTAATTCGTGTACCAGAAACCAAACGATTATCCATTCAGTCAGCATCTTTTTCTATGATATCGTTTCCGTGAAAAATCTTGGAGGATCATTTGGCTACTTATAGCTAAGGGCTGGCTTCGTATTGAAGCTGCCTAATTCACACCAAAATCCTCTGGAGGGCAAATTCATGATTCATTTCAAAGAGATTGAGTCGAAATAGACAAGGTAAAGGCCTCATCGTTTGGATAATTTATCGTTGCTTTTACATGTCAAACCTTTTTCCCTTTTGTACAACATACAAAAGCTCTTTAAAACCCTTGAAAAATTATTGACAGCTGGATTTAAAGACCAACGTGGATAGCTTAAAAACTTGTTGAGAGACTCTTTTCTACTGAAGTCGAAAAGTCAAGATTAAAAGCGCGCAAATATCAGTTTGTTCAAGCCGGTAGGCTGGTTTATTACGCCTATAAAAACGTCTCCAGGTTAACCAAACATCGTAAGCAACGTCAGGCATACGGTACGTCAAGACAGGTGACAGTAATTATAGAGTCATAATCTGAAACTCCTGTACGTAGAATGACGTACAAACTATTATCGACGACGATGAGTAACGATCATTTACATATAAAATATTGCATTTATCCGCACGTTTTCAGCACTAAAATAAAGTCTTTGATTCTGTTATGCCTTGAGGAGATACTATGTACTACTGAGTTTAACATCACACAAGAAAACGAGAAAAGAAACACTGTAATTTGTATCGATAGCAAAGAAAACAGATTTCGTTTGTTTCAATTCGACAACAAATGTATTCAGCTCTATTTATTATTGGCATGCCACGAATTAAAATATACAGTAACTATGGCTTCGGATTTGCTGATCAGTAAAACAGACCACTGTGGTCGAACAAAGAGTTGTGCCTTGAAAAGTGTTCTGTTCTTTTTCATCGCGATTTTAAGCCAAAACGTCTTTAGTTATCAAGGCCAAAAGATAAGAACAAAACAATAGCGAAAAATCTCTTGCTCCGCGGGGTAAGGTCAGTAGATAATAAACTCTCATTATAACTTTACATGCCCATATTAGTCAAAAGATAAAGAAAACTAAACTTTCCCCGGCGTTACAAGAGAATTGGTGCTTTTCAGATGACTTTTTCTAAACAGGAGTTTAAAATAGGCAAGTAACACAGTCGGCTGATTGTATATTTGAGAAAATAGAGATTCAATTACCCCTGGGTTTGTCAGTAAGAAAACGGCCCGATCGATTATTGCACAATCCAAACACTGTGTATCGTGAGATTCTTAACTAAGCACTAGCACACTATTTCCTTTTGAATGTACTTAATTTTTAATCCTTATCTCGCAAGGGAAAATCTAGTAAGATTTTAGCCTCATGAGTCACAATAAAATTTCGAGAAAAAAAGTGCGCAGAGTATGCTAGAACTTTCATTACTCTTGTGTACTTGTGTTCTTTTTTTCTTTTTCTTCTTCTCCTTCCTCTTTTCTTTCTTGATATTTTTTATGCAATGACGTCAGTAAAAAGTCAAATTTGACAGGACCATAGGAGGGAAATCTCAATATTGTTCCAGGTATCCAATCGCAGTGCTTCTCTGCTCATAGCAGGCGGTGAATTAAGATAATTATTTTCGGCTCATTAGTTATTCCAGTAACTCGGGGAAACGAACGAAGGAATAATACCGACAAGGGTTTCCATTTTAATGTTTTGTTCTCGTTGAATCTACAGAGGGTGAGCAAACACGTCCAATTGCACCGAGTTTACAGCCATTTTTGGTCAGCGCACTAGCTGAATTTGTTGGATTTACTGCCCTAGATGTTGAAGAAAACGACACAAGGGTAACGGTTTGTAAAATATACTAATTCTTTCTTCATGGCTTCCGACTTGAATTGACATCACACCGATGGCAGCAAAAAATAGATTTGCTGTAATCAAGATAACCGAAAACTTAGTACACAAATCGTAGAAGCAGTTTCAACTCGTTCATCTCAATCAACTGATTATAAACATGGGTTCGGGAAGTTCTAAGTCTTCGAAGAAAGGCGGCAAAGGAAAGAAGGACAAGACTTTCCTCATCAAGTCTCTCGAGCAGCACGAAGGAGGAATCAACGCTATGTGCCTAACTGAAGGTGGAAGCACGATAATAACGGTATCGGAGGACAAAACGGGCAGATTATGGGATACCAAGACAGATGAGTGTGTTGGCACACTAACGGGCCATACAGGATATATAACTTACGTTTGTGCTACGGATAAATACGCGTTCACATGTTCGTCGGACAAGACAATCCGCAAGTGGAACTTGGAGACAGGGGCTTGCTGTAAAACTTTCGAAGGACACAGTTCAGTGGTACACCGAGTGATATACGCAGGCGATATACTTTTTTCTAGTTCCTATGACAAAACAATCAGGTGCTGGCACGCCGATACAGGCGAAAGAATTAAAGTGTTCCGAGGACATAAGCGTGGCGTTCACCCGATCCTTCTTGTACCGTCGGAGACGAACCGAGGTACTTACATCGATATGGAAAATAGCGACGATATTCTAGTGTCAGGATCGTCAGATAACACTGCAAAAGCATGGGAAATGAACTCCAACGACTGTCTGATTACATTTAAAGGCCACGAAGGCCCTGTGTTGTGCCTAGCTGTTGATAACAAAGGAAAAGTTTTGTTTACTGGGTCGTCAGATTGCACTGTTCGCTCGTGGGATTTGATGACCGGAGCCCCCATAAAAGTTTTCAAAGGACACTCAGCATCCGTACTCTCCATCCAGGTAATCGTCTAATACACAACTGTTCACTCATATTTTTGCTACTCAATAGAAATTAGCAATTCTGCTTGAGATATGTTTTTATCAAGATGAATCCTAAATCTTCTTTGATCTGCAAACTGCATGGACTCATCTAGGCCAAAACCTCGAGATAAAAACATATCTAAATAGATTGTGTTTTGCGGTCCAGGTATTCGGTTCACTAATACCAAGTATTATATATTACTTTCGGTCAATGTTGGGTTTATAGCTTATGTTTACTCATTAGCTGGTTTTGTATATGAAACACCTCTTCGCTGCGAGATTTCAATACATAGACTACTTAGGGCTTGAGCAAAAAATGTTTAACTTTCAACTGTTATTTGAATAATGTTTTTTTCCAACCGATACGTTGTAATGCTTCAGCGTCCTTCGGTATTATGTTGAACAGAGATACAAATTGTTATGCCAGTGAGTATTGTATTATTACTTTTTCTTCACCAGATTACTAATCAGACAGATTGTCGAAACTTAGGACATCTTCCGGGACATTTTTATCTCTGGATTTCTTTATGTATTTTTTTGTTTTTTGCTCAAGTCATCTTAAAGTTTCTACCTAGCGATTTTATTCTTCTTGGTCAAAACCCCAGCGTGTTTATCCATTGCTTTAAGCTAATATGTGGTTTAAAAAGACAGAGTTAAGCACGGTTATTTCTCCACGAATCACTTGATGCCCAATATAATGAATTTCGCCTGGGATGAAAAGACACAGAAATAACAATACAAAAGAAATATTAAAATGAATAAAAATTCCACATTTTCTATGCATCAACACGTATTCTTCATTCTTCGCACGACGCAACTGTAATAATGTTTTCGACCGTAAAAACATTGGTGCAGTTATGGTTGCTTATTGTAGAAGTCTAAACAACCTCTCGTCATCGAAGAATCGCGAATTTTTACAATCAATTAGGACGTTTTGGGTTGACTTATTCTATCCAGTAGAGATTAGTACTATGTTAATTTTGAACTCAATTGATGATTTTAACGTGCACCTGTTCCGACTTCGAGATTCCTAAAAGTTTTCAAAATGTTTATTTCACAATACGGAGTTGAAGTGTATTTCTGTTGCATTTCAAGCAATGTGATAAAACCATTGGCACTTTTACCATCGTTTCGCTATTGATTGATCTATTTGTCTAAGTGCCTTAGTAATTTTTCTAGTCGTTCAAAATATGTTAACTAGTATGTTATCTGCCTTTGAAACATCACAATCAACAAGAACTGTCCACGATCCAGGGACTCTTCACTTGAAATAATTAAAGTTTCAGTACTTTGAAATTTGAGCTGTATTATTTTAGCTTCTTTTTATTTTAGAACATAAAAACCTTATACTTAGTCAATTTGAAATTTCTAGTTATATTAATTAAAGTTTCTAATTTTTAATCTATTTTACATTACACTCCATTCAAATGAAAAATCAAATTGACAGCAAAAACGGATGAATGCAAAATCCCCAATGAAATACATTTACACCATAATTTGGCTATCAATTTATGCCATAAATGATGGGCTCTGTCATAACATGAGCATTTACTGCCATAAATATGAAATGGAGAATTGATACTTCAATAAACATTTACAAAGAAAACCACAAAAATTGATTTTTGTATATAAAATATATTCATTTTATTTTTAGCAGTGACTAATAATACCAAACCATACTGTCAAGCTGGTTGGGTAATTTACTGAAGCAATGTCCACATTTTTGAACATGGAATTTAACAAATGACAACTTTGTTCTCTATTAAATATATCCTGTGCCCCAGATATTGTAATGGATAAGAATTAGTAAATAAGTTTAGTTACCTAGGTAACGAGCAAGTCACATGAATACAAAGAAGTTGGAAATTGCATGATACTATCCCTAAGATCAATTAGGCAATGTAAAGTGTGTGAGTGGTCTTGTAAGTATGTAGGTTGTAGGGCTTGACTCATGTTTGTTCAATGACACTTTGACATATATTTATAAATCTTCTGAAAAACTCATAAAGGATCATTTTCAAGTTGATGTAAGACAGATAGATAGTTTAATACCAAAGTGTCAAGTACAGCAGAATTTAAATAATAATAATATGCAAAAATTAAAAATATGCAAAGCACATTGAAATAAATAATTTAAAAGTGAAGTTAGTAAACCTAAGGTATTTTATGTGGGCAAATATAATGTAAGTAAAATGGGTTTAGAGAGTTGAAAAGAAACTATTAAAGGCATGGTAAAAATTGAACTAACATCTAAGTAAAGTAAAAATACTATCAACATGTAAAATTACAGTTTACAGACACAAAACGTACTGATGAGAAAATAATAATTTCCAGTAAATACAACAGTAAAAATAGTTATTTTATAATAGAAAGTATAGTGCTGTGAGATCTACACACTCATTTACAAGCTTTACAATATTGTGTTTTGGTTTGAATAGAGGTGGAGTTGTTAAGTACATGCACTCATAAGAGAAAATAACATTGGCTTTTTGAAACATCAGCAAATTATTCAGACAAATGCTTCAAGATGTAGATAATATACCCTTCAGCTGTTTCATGTAAAAAAAAACTAAAATCAAAGCAAGTTGCCCTGCATTTTACTGACAACTCAGAGGATCATTGTCACTCTACTGCCAGCAAACCACATCTACAGATTGACCTTGTCAACTAATATTAAATGCCACCAGGAAAACCTGGTTGAAATTAGTGTTGTTGTCTACTTCACTATCAACAATAACAGTGGTACCATAATGTGATAATGAAAAACATTTTGCTTTGGGCCACTATGAAATTAAATTATATCTGAAGCTGGGTCTAGCTTTGTGAACAGAAGAGACTACTGAGCTCGTATCATGCTAACCTAGGGTCTTATGTTGATCCCACTGCCCTTGTAGGTGATTGGCTAAGCAATATCACAGTATTAAGCACAAAAATACAGTATATTTACACTACCTTTTGATGGTTACAGGTTGTCAACAAGTTGATGTACACCAGTAGTGCTGACTACACTGCTAAATGTTGGGTTGTAGAGTTTGGTGACTGTACAAGAACCTACAAAGGACATAAACATGTCATTGGAACAATGCTAGTCAAAGATGGCTTACGTAAGTTGAATATTACTTTGATATTATATGTAGCTGTACTGTATAGAATAGTGGTTTTCGTATGAGTGGGAAACAGTACTGTTCATACTGTAACTGTGTCAGTGCCGTGATTTCTATAAAAACATTTAATTCGAAAATTCTTCCGTAATCATACTGTGATCGTATTGTTTCCCAGTCATATGAAAACCGCCCTACAAGCATGTTAGGGATAAGGTTGGAACAGATCTGAGTAGCAGCCAGCCCTACTTTTGTGAAAGAAGTTTAACTTTAACAATAATATTCCTGTGTGATAGTATTTGCTACAGTGGCCACACAATCAATATTTTTACAAAATAGTCAATCAGAGAATTATGAGAAATTGGCCAATACATTTGTGTGTGAACTCACTCAGTCATAACAACAAAGATTTTCTTTATATTTACAACAAAAATCTACCATATTTATGTTAAGATGCCCTGGGCATCTGATCATTGAAGGAGGAATTATTAGAGATATTAAGCTTTTATTAGATATTTCAACCTTCAGGTTCTAGGTAAATGTTTATTTATTCAAATGCTCTTCAAATTTGACACAATAACTGGTGATTTACAAAAAGGTACCATATATTGTAGTCTATACAATTTTGATCTTTTACATCGGATGAATGGCATATTTGCTGTAGCTAACTCTCTTTTGACATGCTAAAAGGTGTATTTGTTGTATTTGGTTCTCTATTACACTTGCATTTGTATGTGAGGGGGTGTATATTGGAGGGGGCGTTAATTAGAGGTGGGCATTTATTTCAATTTTTTAGGCAAGTGGGTGTTTATTAGAGAGGTGTCTATTACACCATAGGAATGAATATGTTATCTATTGAGCAAGACATTTGTTGAAATAATTGAAAGAGTTTTCTTGTCAGATTATGGAAATTCCCTCAGAAATAGTGATCTAAGTCTCTTTGCTTGCTAAAAATGGACTCCACTGCCTCATCAAAGAACTTGTAAAAATTATCCTAATTTAGTGGTCACTGTATCACATGTTGCACAGTAATTTTAAATTTTATTTCACAATATTTTTGGTGTTATTATTAGATTTACATTGAACTCTCTCAATGCGTACACCCAAGTTAGGTGGACACTTCTCTAAAGGCAGACACATTAGCCTGGTCCCAGCCCAACTGCATACCCCATTTGTGTATAACAAAACTCCCTCTAAGGCGGGTCCACCTCTCTAAGGCGGACACTAAGAGCTGGTTCCAAAAGTGCCCGCCTTAGAGGGAGTTTGACTGTATAACTTACAATAATTGTTTAATTTCAGTATACACTGGTGATGGAAATGGACTTGCCAAAGCATATGATGCAAAATCAGGTGTCTGTAAAAGAACTTTTAAAGGCCACTTGTGTTCTGTTGCTGTATTGCTGGTATGTTATTGTTACATTTCACAGTAGAACAGATTTCATATGAGTGTGAAATGGACCACACCATGCCATGGCCGTGTCAGTGCCATGATCTCTATAAAAACATTTGAAAATAATATATTTGCAGTCATAACTGTGCCGTGACTGTATGGCACCATTTTCACAGTCATACAAAATCTACTCTATATTACAACAGTATTGCACAAAGGTAAAGTCTTCATATTTTGTTTATTGATTAGAGTTTACTTATCTAATCATCAAATCTCTGATGGTGGTTTTTAAGTAATGTTTATAGTATTATTAATTCAGATAAAATGTAAAAACTTTATATAATTTAGGAACACAAAAACAAGCTCTACACTGGTTCCTACGATGGATCAATAAGAATTTGGGATGCCTCAAAGTTAAGAGAAAATGAAGATGATATTTATAGCCAAGAAAATGGTGTGAAATAATCCACAGATGAAGATGATTTCACAGGAATCATGATTGAATTTACAAGTTATTATCACAGCCTGCACTGATTTAGCTTCATCTAGAGTTTGATGTTGTTGTGATCATGGTTTTAGCAAATTTAATCTGAGTGACTGTTGAGTCACATATTAAAGCAGTGTTCTCAGTAGAAGGCAGAAGTCTGTCAGTTGTGAAGATATAGCTGGCTACGAAGTCTTATAACTTTCAACATGGGTTCCTCTTGCCTCCTGCCCACCTCTGCAGGTCTCACAACTGTGTTACCCGTTACAAATTCTATTGAGAACCCTTGCTGTTTATTGACCACTTATATGTCAGTTTTCACAGCATATTCCTTATTTCAAAATTTTTAAAGATAGCACAACTCAAACATCTAACGACTAGTATCAGAGGTAAAATCTTAGCTGTACTGTATGATATGATGAATGAGTCATACACAGGCCCATAGCCAGAGCATGTTTACCAAGGCAGATGTCTAAGGAATATGATAACACATGCGGCTCCCTTGACAATCAATGGGAAGGAGGGCAGGTGGCTGGTTAGCTGGAAAAGGGCCAACATTTACCAAGGCAACTGCCTCTTATTGCCTCAATACTGGCTGTGGGTCTGATACATATCATAATAAATATGGTTAATATGGTTTACAATAGCATATGCCCATGGATTTCTTAACTCTGATATTATGTACATGTTGCACATATGAAAACCAGACATAAAATAACATCATAATCAACTTTTTAGAAGCTAGATTTTGATAACCAAACCTGAGGATCAAGTGTTTCAATTTCATTGCACTAATCCAAAATCTAGAATTGAATTCATCGTTTTCTCTTATTGCTTAAAAATGATATTCAATGCCAAATTGCCTTTGGTTAATGGATTTGTGTTTGTTATGTCTCATTTATTGGGGCAAAATTAAGAAAGGATCAAGTTTTGTAAATATTTTTATAATAAAAAGTGAGGATAGAATAGCAGTATTAATACTAATTATTGTGCTAGAATATAAGTTTGTAAGTGAACAATAACTGCTAGAATAGCATGAATAGGTTAGAGATGGAAAGGTAGCTATTTACAATAGATTTACTTGAAAAATCAAAATTTAAGCAGCCATGTAAGAGTACTATATACAGTAGATGTAGGTACAATTGTACCAATACCAAATCTCCGATAAAATTTTGACTTTTCCAGAGTTTAAATAATGCTTCAAGTAAGATTCAACTAAGCCAATAATGCAGAAAGGTGCTAACTGTGATGTTTACCACCGTGTGCATAATTATACGTCCAGCCAGACTAAAGTCTCAATTGGGATTTGGTCAATAGGTTACCGGGAGGCCATCAAAGTGTACAGACATTGTATAGAAAACTCCACCTCTGTCTGGATTTTTGGTAGCCTATTGACCAAATTCCCAATCGAGACTTCAGTCTGGCGGGATGTGTAGTTTTGCACACGGTGGTAAACCGTCCACCATATTGGTTAATATGTGAAAATCTTCCATAACTTCCCAAGTTAGCACATATTTCTTATTTCTTATGGATCTTATTATTCAAGATCTGATTTGCTTTTCATGAAGGCTTTAGTGAGTTTTAATATAGCAAAAACTTGTATGAGCGAAACATGGTAAATTTGAAGCCTCTCTTGGTTATTGTTTTTGAATGGTTGTGATTTAACAAGATTTTTCAACACAAAGGGAACATTGTTTCAAAACAGACATTTTTTAACATTTTATTTGAAAAACGTGTTATCTATAGGTTGATGTCCTTTCATTCTGGAAACCTGTTTAACACATTCTTATATGGGGAAGATTTAATGGCCTGTAAAACAATAGAGATCTGCTTAGTTTATGCACATATTGTTACTTAAAAGGAATCTTCAAATTTGATCAGATCCCATGTTGTTTTTGTACTTTTTCAATTAAGGCAGAATATCTCATCAAAGTCATCTCAAGTAATTTAAAGAACAATATTTAGTTATATGGTGTATTTAATATCACCAGCCACAAATTATAAAAGATCCATGTGATCATACAGTAGATATATTTATAATAGAGTTAGTCTTAGACTTTTACTCCAAATATAACTTAAAGTTTAAAACAGTATGGTAATTTAAGTTATTTAGAAGGTGTAACAGACTTCCTTAATGGGCCATAATTAAGGATGTTAAAATTATTTAGGTGTGTTCATTTGAAATGAAGAGAAACTTTCACGTCAGAAGGGATATATGTAATAACATTATCTCTGATCAAAATCCATTTTCTTCTTTGAAATTCAATGAGTGTTAAGGAGAACATAGGATTTGACCAAAGATCACTCATGCAAATAATTCATCCCCTTCAATAATAATATAAGCATTTAGACTAGTATCTCATACAACACATTCATCACAGCAACAGCATCAGGTGTTGTTTATCATGCAATATATAGTAGTTTTTGTTTGAGTATGAAATTGACCACATTGTGCTGTGACTGTGTAAGAGACAAAGTGCCTGTGAAAACATTTGAAATTCCTGTCGTAATAGTGCCATGTCGTAACTGTGTTGTTTTCACAGTTATACGAAAACTGTTGTATTTATGTATTTGATCAAATTATTAATATTAGTATTATACTAGATTAGATTTTATTTTGACCATCATGGCTTTTGTAAAAAGTAATAACGACAACTACTGTGCAGTAATTCGTACAGCTGCTATAGCAAGTTGTTACATTATATCTGGTCACATGAAATCCAGATTTTGTCAAATCCCAGCCCAGATGTATATGGATAGTAACAATATTATCAGTCACTGTTTTTGCAGAGGCCAAAACATCATCACAACTACCAATACTAAAGAAGGATTGTAATAATTATTATAAGTTATTAATAATAATAAATATTATTATTTATCATATGACCCTATTTGGACCGATGCACACTTTTAAGATAACCTTTGGAAATAACCACATGTTCGGGAATATACAGATTTTCAAAGTTGGTCCAGAAAAACCAGTATCAATGGGTCCAAAATTATATTTATTATCAAAAAGAGTCATATGATAAAATGCTTATTGACCGAGTTAGGTCAGGTTAGAAGGGAAAATATTTTGCTCTCGTTCATTTGGAATGGACCATGTTGCACCCAATCAGTACAGCCATGACCTCGAGCCAAATATTTTCCTCTCCAGCCCTACCACTTAGTCAATAGTACATATAATGTTACCCCTTGATTATTGGGACCACTATAAGAGCTGGTGACTGACCAACACTGCCAGTTAGATGACCATCTTCAGACTTTTACAACAATTTCCACTCGAGCATACCACATGCTAATTTTAAAGTGTTCTTCAATAAGCATGTTTGGACTGTCACACTGGCCCCACAGTGAAAACACATTCACCAAACAAGATTAGTGAAGTTGGCCTGACCTAACAAACATTTAACTGTTCAATCACATTTTAAAATGTTTTGAAATTGACCAAAAAATCAGTGAGCAGTGCACTTGAGTGGAAATTGCTGCACATGTATTGAATCAAATGTCATTCTGTCTATAATAATGAAAAATGGTGGTCATGGAAACCACTGTTTGTTATTTCTGACAAGCCTTCTACTGGACAAAATGATTGATTGGGAATAGATCTACAATGTGACAAAACTTCAATGGATTCATTTATTCTTCTTCTCCCCCCCCCCCCCCCCCAAAAAAAAAAAAAAAAGAAAAACCAAGGGAATAATCATATTACAAACAAAACCAAAGGTTTGTCATATTGAAATGGGAAAATATTGCCAATCAATGGATTCGATGTATTGAATACCAGATTATAGTACAAGCTTTCAGCAATGTAAGGTTTTGAACATCTAGCTAAAACAGAAACATTTTGTTGCATGCACCTCCAATGTTTACAATATTTGTCAGGGTTGGAGCTGTTTTATAAATTTGTAGGCTACCTAAGAATGTTTTATAAATTTGTAGGCTACTTAGAATTTTTGACAGGCTACATAAAAACTTTGCTGACTCACAAAGATATGTATAACTTGCTTTATTCCTGAATGTCAAATGACTTGTTATTCATTTTTGATTATGCACTTTTAGCATTGAAAAGATAAAACGTCTGCAAAAGTTAGAATACCAACTTGATATGTATGTTGGCCAGTAAGGCAGTTCTCAGACTGGTCACGGATAAAAACTGACTAAAATAATGTAAATTGAAAAAGCTGAATTGTTATATTTTCAAGTTCTCCTAATAATGCTCACTTTTGACTCAGGATAAAAAGAGTGGAGGCAGCTGTACTTCAGTGAATAAAATTTGTAGCCATAATCAAAATCAAAAAGATATTTTTAAACAAATCTTGGAATAATAATGCTTATTCAGCTAACTAATGTTGACAGGTTTAAGATTTGCATAATAATGTGCTTTTAACAAAAAGTAGAAAAAGGATTTTAGAATCTAATTGTTGTTGAATGGTCATAAAGTGTACATCATGTAAGAGCCAGTCTTTTGCTTGAATACGATTATGAGCATCTATATACCTTTTACCTTAGAGAACATAGAGTGATTTTCATAGTTCATTAACCCACGAAACACTAGTTAGAGTGTGATAGTCAGAAAATACAATAAAAAATAGAAGAATTTAAGAGAGTGTATTTCATGGGTTTATGAAAACCACTCTTACTAATTGATGCCATAAAAGCTTGAGGCTAAAGACTAAGCTCACTGTCTTATTATACCTTAGTAATAATGTTATGGATTTCCTCTCAATGAGTCATAGAATTTCATCATTAATAATATGCTACTTGAGTGTGATAAATATGTTTGCATGTCTTTAGACAGTGTTACAGAACACAAAGGTTTTTAAATAGTTCAAATGAAACAGCACAATACATTAGAAAGAATTCTCAATTGGGTAACTAATAAAGTTCATTAATTAGCACAAAATCTGCTTGAATGTTAATGTGTTTATATAAAGGATGAGATCTGGGTGGGTGTGTGTTTGGGGGGGGGGGGGGGAACTGGTAGGCATCTGGCTGTGACACCTGGGCAAGACCAGAGATATTGATAACAAGAACTTGGTTTACGTTTTTCCAGACAGCCAAGGAAAAACCAGCAAAATCATATTCATAGCCAGTAAGTTTGCCCAGTACCCACTCTTTTATGAACCCACTGCCCTGGTTTACCTTAAAAGCACAATGATGATGATGATAATGATGATGATGATAATGGTCATGACAATGATATCTAGGCCATTACCTGTCAGACATTTGTTGAGTTTTGTGAAGATTCTCCTCTGTCCCATTGAAGCAAGCAGTGTTACTATTTTGTTGTCATATTATTTTGTTGTGACTACAGCATCCTTGAAAATAAGTTGGCTGAGCCAAACATAATTCTGGGGTTTTCATATCAATCAACTTGTACCTCTTCACTGAGTACTCATACTCCATTTTCATGTAAAACCATGGCATATGGCTGCATATTTCTGAATTTGTTCTCCCAGTTGACTTCTAAAGTCATCAGTGAGCTACATGAGATACCTGTTTCGTGACACCCCATGCAGCTGACCGGCACATTGTCCCCAGTCCAGTTGAATTGATGGCTGTTAAAAAACATTCCCTTGCAGCTAATCTCACAATCTGAAAGAGCAGGTACTGAAAAATAAATGAAAGTATTGAAGAAGAAAAAAAGAACTGAAAAAAAGGTTGGAACAAAGTTGCGTCGAGAAATGTTTATTTAGAAAACCATTCTTTTCAAGAAAAGTTCTGCAGCTCATATTACATGGATGACATTTCTTGACTCCTCATCATCCTCCCAGATGAAATCCAAATTTATGCACCAAAGGGGTTTTAGGTTATCTAATAGCAACTGATTGAGGATCGGGGGCGTTTGAAGGAGCAGTGGTTTAACCAAGCCTGTTCACATGAGAAAAGCCAATGACCCTAACCATCTCTCAACTCGAGTCCTCTCTGGGAACACTAAAACCAAAGAAGTTATCCCTTCTGCTACACAGATAAGAGGGAAGTTGGAATAAAGATGAACAATGATGAAAGTAGCCCTTTGGGAGAATTTGGAGTCTGTTCATTGCCTACAATGGAAGTTGAACAAGCAATCTCATGCTACAATAGCTTAGGTTTGCACCGAGAAGGCAAGTTGTCCCTGGTAGCTGGGATAACTGTTTTCAGCGTCCCAAGGGAAGAGAAAACAAAAGTGTTATCCCAAAACTTGTTGAGCCAAAACCGTGAAGGTCGATGAAAAGTAGGTCAAAATCAAATTCATAATTTATACAAAGACGTCGTACTTTATTATTTTAAATAATATCGCGACATTTACGTTTAATTTCTCGAAATCAGTTCTACAGCAATTTAATTATTCGACAAATTCATTACCAACGCAATCGTGGACTGGTGCGTATCGCCAACACTGCAGAGCTGGACTAATCTCAAAGAATCACTCACATAATACCAGTTTTAAGTCATTCCTTACCTTCTGCTTTGAGAAACCCATGCCAAGAAAGCAGAAAAACGTAAAAATAGTTGAGTTTTCTCAATTCCAATCCAGTTGTCTGTTATTCAAACCGTCGAACGGCCGCTAATGGCGGGAAAGTGAGTATCACGTGACGCAACTCTTTACCAATCTCCAGGTACAACCAGCCGGCCATAAATATCTCGCTCCCAGAAAAATTACTTTGAAATAATTTTTCTGGGAGCGAGTAATACGGTGGCCCACAGGGGCAAAACACAATGCAAAATTCCTTTGAAAACACAACAAAGTTCTATGGAACACAACAATCTTTCACAGAACACAATGAAGTCTCGTAAGGAACACAACAATCTTTCACTGAACACAACAAAGTTTCGTGGAACCGACTGGCAACCTGAATCAGCCGTCTCACAGAACACAACAAAGTTTCACAGTACACAAGTCTTTCACAAGAAACTAAAATCTTTCACGGGGCAACACTCTTTCACAAGCACAGCTGCCACAGGCTTCCCAGTCTGATTATCTGTGGATTATGTCTAGTAACGGTCATTTCCAGGTTGAAAGCTAAATACACCCTGTTAGAAATGCTCTCAAAATGACTGATTTTTTCAAACATCATGGCAAATATTGAGTTCAAAAATAAAGATTAATGCTTATTTAAGTCTCGGAACTCAGGGATAGCTTGTTACCTCTTCCCCTCATCCCTCTCTTCCCCTCACCCCTATTCAGTTGCGTGTTCAAATGGAACGTTCTGGTGTACGTCGATCAGGTGGCACATACAGCACAATCGGAGCGAACAGTGAACACGATAGCATGTTTTCACTATCGAAGCAAGACAACGCCAAGCTCGTGTTTTCACTTGTAAAAGTAGCGACGCAAGCATAAACGCTAGCGCAAAAGAACGGAAGGTTTTATTTTTCTTGCGCGGGCTTGCGTCGTCTTTCGCTGTCTTTCGTCGTCTTTCGTTGTCTTGCGTCGTCCTGCGTTGTCTTGCGTCGTCTTGCGTTGTCTTGCGTCGTCTTGCTTCGTCTTGCGTTGTCTTGCGTCGTCTTGCATGCGTTGTATTGAGTCATCGTGCGTGGTCTTGCGTGGTTTTCCGTTGTCTTGCTTCGTCTTGTGCTGTCTTGCGTCGTCTTGCGTCGTTATTTAGCGTGAACCAGGCATTATGTCGACGTATTTTATCCCACACCATAGGAAATGCAGCCAATCAGAAAGCAGGAAAGCCGTTGTATATTCGGCGGTATTCAACTGTCTCTTCCCATGAGACATTGCCATTTGCTGTATTTTCTATGGTGTGGGCTTAGTGCAGGATAAAATAATTGTATGTATTTGCTACCTGACGCATAAATCAAATCAAAGCGATTTGAATTCATGCTACGGCGACAAATTCTAATGTAAGTCAGGAATTTTGTAAGAAATGGTTTCCAATTTTATTATTCAAATAGGTATAAGTAAAAATCTTATCACTTGCGAGAAAAAATGTCCTGATATTTGAAAAAAGAAAAAAAAATAGGAAAAAACGTCCAGACATTTGAAAAAAGAAAAGGAAAAATGGAAAAAAAAGAAAGAAATTTGTAATGTCTAGGAAATGCACCCCACAGAAACAATGCAGTGACATATATGTATAATTATAATTAAAGATAAAAAAGAAAATGAAATTTATCAGAAAAAATATCAAAAACATCAAACATTTAAAAACAAATTCAAAAAGATGTAATTTTAACTTAAAGCTTGGGAAAGAAACGGAAAAAATGAAGAAAAAAGAAGTCAGAAAAGAACCCGGCGTCGACGAGGATCGAACCTGTAACCCCTTAAAGAGCACCCCCCGGAAATAAAATAACAGACTGAATGAATAATTGTAAAAAGAAAAAAGGAAATGAAATTTTGGGACGATTCTCCCGAGACATTCTGAGAAGCTGAGACATCGAATCGACTTACGTTACGGATGAAGATTTCGGCCCCATCCACGCTATCCCGGTGCTACATATTACAGTTATCTTAGCCCGAAGGCCAGGGAGGGAGACGATATCCGGACCCTAATCCATACCTTTAGATATCACCTTAGACCGCTGCGCTACCTAGACACTTAATAAATTTAATGACTAATCGGGGTAGTCTATTCGGCGAAGTTTCATTGTAATGCTGATACTCCCCAGGGAAAGAAATGAACCAATCAGAGTCCAGCTATCAAAAAATAGCTGTTTTGTAAATAAATAGAAAGAGAAAATAAAAGAATAAGTTTTCAGGAACATCGAGCTTGTCTGCATTGTTTTACTCCATCGATTTGTCCCAATTCCCTAGGGAGATAAAAGAACCAATCAAAATCTAGTCGATTGAAGAGGGATCAATAAATTTCCATGATTATTTTAAGTACAGCAAGCTTCAAGCCGTTACTTACGCTATTACTTATGGATTTTTATTTCCGTTCCAAAGTGAAATGATCGGCCTCACTGAAGATGTTCAGTTGGAATCCACGTTTCTTATCAGGCTTTCTTATTTCAGGAATATCCCTAGAGCTAATCAGATTAAGACATCAGCAAAGGTAGTTATTTTATAAGTCAAGGTGATTTAAAATTTGGATTGATACTTAATTTTAGCCCATCGTTTTAAAACAAAGCTCGTAGTTGTTTACATGTACACGTTTGTTCTTCAATATTAACACCAAATTTGTTAGTTACATGGTCGATTTGAGTTTAATTGTGTAAGACGAGAAGTTAAATTATAACTGATCTCGTCAAAATGTATCCCCGAAAACTCCACAGAGAATCTCGTAATGCAGAATGCCAAATTAACTCGCTCAAGTTTATATATTGTCATATTCAAAATATTGGGAAATACCATTTCTGCGTAGATACTTAATAACACAAAAATGTAAACCTTTTAAATCTTTCATAGTGCTTTCATTACATGATGAAATCTTTCAAGTGATTCACTGCTCTGCCTGACGAATTATCCTATACATAGTCTCATGCGATCTGCGCTGGGGCTATTGTTAATGGGGCTTGTTACTTAATTTGTAGAAACCCAGAACACAAGATGTTATTTTCCCTGTAGCTTGTAACAGTGTACACAACATGCATCGTGCGTGTGTTCGACCCTGCAACAGGTGCGCGCAACAGTTAGAGAAGTAGAAACGAGTTTTTTTTCTGAAGCCATACCAACAGACCGCTCAACGTTTTGCGCAACAGCTACAGAAGTACAACCGAGCTTTTTCTGGGGCATTGCGCGCGCCTGTTGCAGGGGTCAACACACGATCTGTTGCGCGCAACATTGCAATAACCTTGGACTACTTAAATTGTTATGAGTTGGATTTTGGTATTTCAAACCTTAGTGGCTACCATTTCCAGAGCTAATGCACACATTCCAGATGGCGCGGAGCTTCAGTAACGAAAATTCGGATAAATTTCGACGATTTTTTTTTTTTTTTTTCGTTCTTTTACTCAAGTAAGCATACGTCTGTTGTGGGCAGGGCCAGAGTTCAAACGTTGCCCGAACAAAAATTCTTACACATGTTCTAAAATGAAACACTTATAATCATAGATAAAAACAGTTTTCTGATAAACGTCTTTAAAGTCCGTATGCTTTTTCACGGCGGGCGCATAAGACCTCAAAAACGGAACGGTTAGCTTCCGAATTATACTCTTATCTTCGTATCTTCAACAGCATTCAGTCATTTGCAATGAAACTTTCAGTGATGGCTTACTATAAGTGGCGATTTAGTTTACCATGTTTGAAAGTTACCATTGACGTGATTTTGACGTCATTGCGAATTGTTACATTTTGCTAAAGAACTCAGATCACTTGTAGAGATTTTGAAAACTACATAGTTTGAAAGAGATTGTCATTCTCTAAAATTTGGTGCAATTTTTATCTCGATGCGATGTTTGGTTGTCGAGTTATAAGGGATTTTGGTTTTACCATGACGTCATAAAAATGACGTCACAAGTAACCATTAAGAGCCATTAGAAGCCATTGGAAACAGCCAGTGACGATGCAACGAACATGTATGGCTAATGTGACATGTTTCTACATAACTAAGTCAAAAGTTTTGGTCACCGAGCTATATTAGGGATATTTCAAATAATTGGTGACGTCATTATGACGTTTTGGGACTTAACTCCTTGGGATAACTTTTTTGTTTGAAGTTTGATTGTTCTCGTACTTTGCATAGTTAAAGAACTTTGATTTCCCCCAAATTTGTTGGTTTTAGATTTTTGAATTTTTGAAGATAAGTATTAGAAAAATTAATAAGAAAAAATAGCAAAATCATCAAACGTCATAATGACGTCAACGATCATTTGAAATATCGCTAATATAGCTTGGTGACCAAAACTTTTGCCTTAGTTATGTAGAAACATGTCACATTAGCCATACATGTTCGTTGCATCGTCACTGGCTGTTTCCAATGGCTTCTAATGGCTCTTAATGGTTACTTGTGACGTCATTTTTATGACGTCATGGTAAAACCAAAATCCCTTATAACTCGACAACCAAACATCGCATCGAGATAAAAATTGCACCAAATTTTAGAGAATGACAATCTCTTTCAAACTATGTAGTTTTCAAAATCTCTTCAAGTGATCTGAGTTTTTTAGCAAAATGTAACAATTCGCAATGACGTCAAAATCACGTCAATGGTAACTTTCAAACATGGCAAACTAAATCGCCACTTATAGTAAGCCATCACTGAAAGTTTCATTGCAAATGACTGAATGCTGTTGAAGATACGAGGATTAGAGTATAACTCGGAAGCTAACCGTTCCGTTTTTGAGGTCTTATGCGCCCGCCGTGTTTCCTTGTGCTTGTCTACTGACACCTATCGTTTCCTTGACTACAGCCTATAGATATGGGCATAGTCTGGATTTTAACTTTCTTCTCTGGATGGACTGGATGGAGAAAGATGGATGGATAGGAGGATGGATAGGAGGCAGCATGGCCGAGTGGTCAGAGCGTTGGTCTCGCAATCTGGCGCCGGTCCCAGGTTCGATTCCCGCTCTGACCACTAGCTGAGACTGAATTTGTTCCGATTTCGATTAGTTCAAATTCAGTTTCTCGGCCATGCTTGTAATATAGCCAACTGGTTTGCCTCCTTGCCAGTTGGGATTCTTAATCCATTTATGTTTGATTTATACGATTTAGTTAGGATTTGTAAATTGAGCTGAAAAGCCCTGTTGAGGGATCGAGTCTCAATTATGTATGTATGTATGTGTTTAAGGTCGAAATATGACACTATGTATTCTAGCTAAATGATGCATTATTTTTGGCAAGCAGCGCTATTAAACGTTTGATAGATAAAACGGTTTTCTGATTTACATCGTTAACGGATCCGACACATAACGTGGTTTTCGAGTTTTCGTGACAGCCTAGATATGAACATAGTAAAGAAATAGTTTAGATTATATATATATACATTGTTAGATAGATAACTTTATTTAAACACACGGAAAAAATCATCAGTAAAATTACTCAAGGTAGTTAAGGCCTGGGTTTAACCTCGTTTGACCTTGGAAAGTTTTTGTTCTGTTATATAAGATATAACGATGCGAAACTTATTTCACTTGGCACAATGTTAAATAATAACTAGTTGAGTAACCTTAACTTAGTGTTTTGGATATAGGGTAGTCACGTGATCAATTACGACGAAACTTCGTTTTTCTTGAATCCGCAATTCAATTTCACTTAAAAAACAGAAATAACACCTCTAGTGCATAAAGAAGGTTTAATCCTAAATAGTTTTGTGTAGACATCTGGACTTTTTACAATTGGCTGGAAGATATTAAGCAAAGTATTATTTTGAGGCTTGGTCACGTGACCTGTTTTGCTAAAAATCGCTTTAATGAAAATCGATAGTCATGTTCTCTAATCAAAATGGGATAGACTCACTTAAAAGAACTACGTTTCAAGCATTTGCGTTTTCTTTTCGCTAACACTGAAATGCGGAAAAGTTTTCAAACATTTTGTTACAAAAAAAGACCTAACTGGTCACGTGACCGCTGAAATCTCAAACTTAGCACTTAAGGCTCATCGTTTTATGAATATCTAACGTTGTGACGAATATCATATATTTCTGGTTTAAAATTCGTGCTACAGCACAAAAAACATATTTCGCCCAATTTAGCCACTGACCCAGGCCTTAACTACCTTGAGTACATTAAAATATACTGTTTTACATGATTGCCGTGTGGGAGTCTACTGCAGAGAAGTGCGTCTTTAGTTTTTTTCTGAAAACCCTTAAGGAGCTAGTTGTCCTAATGTTTTCGGGTAGCTTGTTCCATACAGCTGCTCCGTCATAGCAAAAACTGCGTTTAAGATAATCTGTCCTTGGTTTTGGTAATTGTAATTTGTTTTCGTTATTTCTTAATGTGTAGCCGGTGTCAGTTTTCCCATGAAACATCTCATTCAGATAGGCTGGGGTGAGGTCATTAACAACTTTATGCATCATTACAGCTTTCTGCTTTTTAAAAGACAAGGATATGTTATCCCACCCAAGTCTGTCAAGTAATACAGATGAACTAGTATCATAGCCACATTTAAGAATAACTCGGGCTGCTCGGTTTTGAAGTTTTTGCAATTTGTCATTCAATAAACCACACATGCCATCCCAAACTGGGCTACAATAATCGAGGTGTGGTCTAATCAATGAGTTGTTCTGTTATTCACAATGAAATCTTTTGTTAGCATTGATTTATATCTGATTTACTTGTAAGAGTAGAAAGAGCTAATAAAAATGTCTGTATGTCTATCGCCCTTCTTGCTAGTGGTTTTGAACATTACTGTCCTTATCATATATCAGTAGATGAAAAATTAGAAACCTACTGATATTACTTTAAAACATATTCGTCTACTAGAGAGCGCATGCCCCATTTAGAACTTTTCAGGCAATTTCTCCATATCCTTCCTGCTAATTTGATCTTGTTAAATTTTCCCGCCGTCACTACTGTTATCCATCCTCTCAAACTAATTTC
Organism: Telmatactis stephensoni; assembly: GCA_029948255.1. Classification (NCBI taxonomy): domain Eukaryota; kingdom Metazoa; phylum Cnidaria; class Anthozoa; order Actiniaria; family Isophelliidae; genus Telmatactis; species Telmatactis stephensoni. Next base: position 694,811 of record JALIZF010001808.1, on the reverse strand, counting down.
ATTTAGCTTACTTTAGTGAATTCGACGCACAAATACACAATTAAAAACGGCGACAAAACAAATGAAACAAAATTGAGGGCATGGCAAGGGAAAGGAACGGAGCTTTTATCCGAAAGCTTCCGAATTCCTTATAGCCTAATTACCCAAACCATTCCTCTCAGCTCCATTTTTACACCCTGCGACTTCGCGCAACTCTTTCATACTTTGCGTCAATCGTACAAGGCGCCAACGTTTGCAAATCTCACCCGTTTGCTCTTATTAAGTTTATCGAAATGAAATAATTATCCACACTTGGGTTGGCATCCTCGGAAAATCAGAGCGTTATTCCATAGACTTTTCTGTGCGTCTGTACTCTAATAGATGCACAGATGACGTCAGAATGTGGTGTGTCTCGTGCGGTGACCGTTGTTCTCACAACATTTTGACGTCTTCTGTGCATCATAGACCCACAACAAAATAGAATCACTATTTCATCTTCGAACAAGTAAGACATTTATTGACGTTAAAAGTCATCGCAACACAATTCAAGAAATCACATTTTGGATGTTATACTGCTAAGATATTTACATAATACAATTTGACAGAGTGTTGTGCGACAATTTTCTGCTTGTATATTTTCTCTATATGAGGCTACGATCTCATAAAACTGGACAAAAATGAAACGGGACAAATAAAGGAAGACTTTAAAGAGTTTATAGAAATATTTTAAAATTATAAGTATCTATAATATTGGATGTTTTTTAGCCTTCGTTGTCATCGTCGTCATCATCATCATCGTCGTCGTCGTCGTCATAATCGTCTTCGTTGTCGTCGCCATTAGTTTTTGCAATTTCTTCTTCTTCGTCTTCCTCGGAATCGCTTGAAATATCACCCTCATCTTCCATATCTTCATCCCACTTGTCCTGAGAGAACAAAAAAAAGTTAAAACTATTAGATTTCACATTTATACTTCATGTCACGTGATCAAATCAGGATCAGAACTCATAACTCGATCTGACTTGGCACTGCCTAATAAACCAATACTATCACGATTCTGTCGGAATATACATATGTCAAGAGATACAGTGGTCTTAAAAAAACCGTTCTCTATGGAACATAAATTCTAATACTGAAAGAAATCAAAGAAATCAAAGCCATGGCAGGTATAATTGTATTATTGCTTAAAAACAGACGTCTGGGCAATACAGCCAAAAATTCCTTACTAATGACGTAATGTTACCCAGATCTGGGGGTTGTGATTTTGATTTCGCGTGGCAAACAAGGGGAGCGAGCGAAAAGACGGCTTTTTTCTCAAGCTAACTAGGTAAGCAATAGCTACATGTACTATGCTATCGTGTTTGCCGGTGTTTTTTTGTCGATGTGGATATTGTTGAAACAATACAATTAGAAATTGCTTTTTTCTTTGCACTGATCACTAGTGTATCTTTAACAACTTCTTCTTGGTCAACTCCACTGAGAATGACTGCAGTAAAGCACCTCCCGAGTAAACATAACTGCATACCTCTGAATCAGAGTGTTCTCCCTGTAACGGCACCCGGTCACCAACACGAACTTCGTCTTCTTCTGAATCTGCAGAGATTTCAAACCAGAACATGTTACTTCTTTGTCTGATTTCAAACAGTTACAACACGTGTAAACGTTGAGTATACAGACATCAGAGACCCGTGTGTCGTCAGGTTTCGATCTGACGGCAATTCCTATACTTTTAGTCGTTATCATCACGTGTTTGTATACTTTATGATTTTTTATTACAGCCTATTTTTCATAAATGTGTTGAGACATCCAGTTTGAGAATGACTTTTTCTCAAGGAAGACAGCTTCAGGAAGAATTGAGTTGATCTTCATCATCGTCAATAATTTTTCTCTCATGATTGAAGAATAGATGCGCGAATTCCTTTTCCATAGTCAAGTTTTGACCCACCTTGAATTGTTCTGCAGCCTTTGACTAGTTTCGCTGTGCTGCTTATACCGTGAAACCAAGAGACCATAATACTAATATAAGATAGCGAAACTCAGACTGATGTCTGTGCGATGTTCGCGGCGACTAAGGCTATTTTTAGTAATTTCGCCATCGCGCGCGCAAGGCTCTCAAATGATAGAATTTGATTTTTGACGTGCGCGCGGACGGGACCGTTTGCGCGCGCAATGGAGAAATTACTAAAAATAGCCTTAGTCGCCGCGTCCACCACACGGACATCAATACTGAGTTTCGCTCTCTTAGTATTATGGTCTCTTGGTGAAACGTGTCAAGGAAGCAGAGTGCGTTTTAGGCGGCTATGGAAGGGGGAGCAAGATTAACCTCTGACACTCAGATTATAAGAAGGGTTCATTAAAAAAACGTCAGTTTTAGTGGTTTGATACCAACCTTCTTCTTCATAAACAGCCAGAGGCTCATCAAGTCTTTGATCTTCTGAACTTGCTTCATTTTGTCTCTGAACCTGGAATCATGGAAAAGAATATTTAAGCATCATCAACCTCCTAGCTACACAACATCTACAACTGTTCAAATGTTCCATCGTGATTTCCCGCGGATCACATCAAACCTTCACCATCTGGTAAAAACAAGATCTGTAGCAAGATTAGCCTCATAGATGTTTGCAGTGTTCTCATGCAGGCATTGCATTGTGTGGGTAGAAGTAGGTGGATGGATTCAGGAGGGGAGAGAGGGGGGATGAATAGGACAGAATGGGAATGAATGAACTCACCTGAGAGAGAACCAAGTCTAGTCTACCCTGAAGTTTACATAATTTACCATAAACACCTACACGTGTTTCCATCATAGTGTACAGATTACTTAATGATTCCACTAGGTTAGGGACCTGGAAAAATGATTAGAAAACGTTATGATAAACAGAGAAAGGAAGGAAAAGTTTATCAATCAGCCCCTGTGCTTTTCTTGTAACTTTCTTGCTTTTCTTGTTCCTTCACTGTATCATAGTTTCAGTTAGACTGTTGTTGATTGTGTGCACGATTCATTTGTTGGCAATAAGGATGATTCATCTACATCTGTTGCTTTGATGAGCATTCACACTCCAGACCCATTGCCAGAAAAATGATGGCACATTGCAATGCATGTTGCATTAATTGATGTTGTTGATCAATGTTGACATTGCTTTACAATGTAACAAGACTGAGTACAGCAACTATTTCAGCAATAATTCATGGATGGGTTTTGCTTTAGATCCACCTTTCACAGGCAGTTATATTATGGTAAATAACTGTAACTGTCCAACAATGCCTTCATAAAACAATAAACTAAAATAAACTTGAAACTTAAAATAAACTTGACACTTGAAAATAAACTTACTGTCATTAGATAGGACATATGAGTACTCATTATGTACTTCAGCCATACTGCTAGCATAAATCCTCTGAAAACACAATAAAATGACAGTTAACATCACTATTAATGTACCTATTGATGCCATGTACAATTGAACAACAATGCTCCATATCAATAATACACATAAAGTTAACAAGAAGAGCCAAACTGGTCAAGACCTAACTCATGTATTGATACTGTATTTTTGTCTTTTCCTGGAGTACTAACCTGTTTGGTGAAATCTGAATTCTGGAGATCAACTGAAACAAAATAATAATAATAATAATTAATTAAATAATTAATCTTCATTATTATAAAAAAACATGAAATACTAGTACACAATGACACATGGTTTTACTCACCTCTCTGATAAAAGGTACAATACACTGGAGTGGCAGTTTACGAACTGTGTTTTTAATGAGATTGCCTTTCACTACACCTAAAACATCCTGCAATAATGAACAACAGAAGTACAATTAAAAGATTTTCTTTGCTTCCATGTATATGTACATGTAATAGTATACAGTGGAACCCCGCTCTAAGGACACAGCTTAATAAGGACACCTTGATATTATGGACAGATTTCAAAGTCCCGATTAAAGCTAAGCTTTTTCGACACCTCGGTTAATAAGGACACCCCGTTAATAAGGACATTTTTTCCCATCCCGACGGTGTCCTTATTAACGGGGTTCCACTGTACTAAGCTTGAGCAACAGGCATCAGAGACCCTTTTGTCGTCAATTATCGGTCAGACGGCAATTCCTATTCTTGATTTAGTCATTATCATCATGTGCCTGGCTTCATGAGAAATGGCAGTTTTTCTTATATGGATGTATCTTAATCAAAACCACTGAATTTACTGCTCAGTTCATGGTTTTGTAGTTAAATTTGTTCTTTACCTCCATAAGGTGTTTATCCTGACTGTGTAGGGCCTGAGTTAGCATTTGTACCATGGAAGAAGCTGTTGGAGTCTTCCTGCCTGAAAGCCTAAAATCAAAGTACACCAAAGACAGAGAAATTTAGTTCAACAGAATTTATGAAGTACTGTGCAGACAAAAGCATGTATTCATTATGTAGGCATCAGAAAAGTTTTGTCATCAAATATCGATCTGACGGCAATTCCTATTCATACAGTTATTATCATCATAAGCCTTTTAACTGCTTTGTAATTGAGCTATGTCAAGCAACTCACTTTGTTTCCTTTGGTAATTTTGTCATTGCTTTTAATCTATCTTCAAGACTCTGTAAATAAGGAAGAAGTTGATGGAAAATGGATGCAATATATATAAATCACTTATGCATACACTGCTGTGCATAAACATGGTTTTCTTGTTTTCGGGAGTTTTCACCTCTGTACATGTTTGGAGTATATATGTATACATTCTTTTGTAATGTTTAATGCAGAATAATGCACTGGTTTTCCAGGGTCTGGTTGACTGAGGGCACGTTAACACTAACCGAGGGTCAAGTCTAAGAACTACCTTGTATTTTGACCCTGGGTTAGTGCTAATAACCCACCTTCAATCAATGCAGCCCAAAAGAACCACAGAAGGCATTTTCATTAACTAATAGCCAGGGTGTTTTAAGCACCAGTTACTTCTATCTGAACATTGTTTTGTTACATATATGAAACATATAATAGTGTACTAGGCTGGAGCAACAGGCATCAGAGACCCTATTGTCGTCAATTATCTGTCAGACGGCAATTCCTATTCTTTATTTAGTCATTATCATCACATGCCTGGCTCATCACCACATATTGCCAGTATATGCAAAACCACTCCATTGAGTGTACAGTACATAGTACCAACAGAGAGCTTACAATCATGTACATCGGTGAGGGGTCAAATAGTACATATTGTATAAATACCTGTTCAGTTACATCTGTTGTTTTAGAAATGAAGCTTTGTCTTCCTTTTTCACCATTTATTGCTGCACTTGGCCGAGCAACTGCCAGATTAGAGGGACCTAATGCAGTGGCCTCTGTTGTACTCCTGCCAGCTTTATCAACAGGACCAGTTGGCTGTGAATATTGCTTTACTGAAAGACTAGATGTGTTTTCTCTTATTAAACAAGTTTCTGATTTGAATGATGAGTAGGACAGTGCTTCAAACTGTGGTTTTGCCAGAGATCCATAAGCTACTAATATTGAAGGCTCACTAGCTGTCAAAAGCTTGGAACAGATGATTGGAACTTTTGATGATTTATCCTAAGCAAAAATGACAGATGTTAACACACATGTTACAAACATAAAATTAGGACATTATATTGAATGTAAATAGGCTAGAAAAACAAGCAAGAAGCAAGAAGCAAGAAGGAAGAATGAGAGAAACAGGGGCATGTCCAGGAGTTTTGCAAGGGGGGTTCTAGGTTATTTGATTTCATGCCAACAAAGAAAATCAGTCATAATTGATGCAAAAAGCACAAAGGGTCATTATAAAAAGGTTTATTTGTTTCATAGAGACATGGAAAATAGTATCCGAGAATGTGTTTACTTAATATTTATTTATTCAGCCATTACGAACCCATTTGTAAAAATGTTTGGTTACAAGGTGGGGGGAGGGGTCTGAGGAGTTCCAGATCCCCTGGAACCCTCCCCTGGGCACATCCCTGAGAAAACAAAATTATTTCCAACTCCTGTACCTTTTCTGATGCTGACATATGAATGGTTTTTGTTGGTGTAAGTGGTTTTTTCCCTCCTCTGAAAATTGCAACAAATTTCAATTCATTAGTAATAACCAATGGAGCAAAAGAGTCACATTATGGAAAAAATGAAAGCTAACTAACAAAGCTGTTTCCAGAGCTCAGTCATCACGGGGTACAACTAGCACTCTGACAGACGAAAGGTTGAATATCCACAAATAAGTAAACAACTCACCCATTTAAAGTTTTTTCAAAGATGTGGAGGTAGCCATCATTGGATATGACTGCAACATGGACAGACTGCAAAGAAAACAAATGAAGTTCATTGTCAAAAAGCACTTTTGAAATTAGCCCAACAGCAGGGCAACACAGCATTATGTAACACATGTACAAATTATGTAGATCAGACTCCTGCAATTCAAAATAGCCGGCACAACAAATTTGAAAAGACTTGTAATACATAAGAAACAGGCATATAAAACCCTAAACAAGACACATGAACTCAAAACATTTGATTTCTTACCCTTTCCTTTGCTTCGCACTGAACAACATCTACTGTTGCTGGGTTATCAGTCAACGATAATGACACAAGGGCATTTTTATCTTTACTTTCAACATTAATATACCTTAAAATGATTCAATAATAATAATATCAAGTAAAGTGTTTGAGGAATCCTCCAAACTAATGAGACATACATTGTTGAAACATGTACAGCTAACAAAATTAACAATTGCAGTTAGATTCTGTAAAGGCAATCATTATAGAAATGGCCATAAACAGTGCAACTGCAGAAGGAATCTCTTAAGCTTACCAGACATTCAAAATTCGTTCATCTTTTGATCCTGATAAAAAGTACAATCCATTGATTGATTCCTCGGGCACATGGTTTGCATTGGAATCAGACAGACTTGGACTTGACAAAAACACTAATTCAGAAACAGGTGACGCATGACCAGTAAATTTCTAGAAATTAACACAGCAATTTATTAGCAAGATTTAGTAGCAAGAGGTACTCATCTAAAGAATAGAATACAAAGTAGATCTACAATGCCTCATAAACACTAATAATACATGTACAGTTCAAGCTCTCTCACTCCATAGGTACTCACAGTACACAGCTTTACTTACATCTACAAATGCTAACCCCTTAATATCAATACTACAGTCAAAGACCTGCTTACAGACATTCTCGTAAGTGGACAACTCCATGTAGGGACATCTTTCCAAAACCCCATTTGAAATCACTCCCACTCAAACACTGTATTCACACACTCCCCTAAGCAGATGGCTCTACTTATAGATGCCCTTTGAGTTTTCTGCTTGTGTCTGCTTGTGGGAGCTTTGACTGTAATTGAGATTTGTCAATTCTAGAAAATATTCAGTTAAAATGAAGATACTGACAGGAATTTGCAAGGCAAATCTGTCAGAGAAATTGCATTACTTGATTAAGTATGAAATTTCTACTATTCACCTTTAAAAGACCTTTCGTTTCAAGGTCCCACAGCTTTATACTTCTGCCAGCTGATAAGAGATGGTTACCAAGTGGACTGATACAAACAGAATTAACTCCATGTCGGTCAGCTTTCCATTTGCTAAGAACAGAAATCAAAGTTTTTAAGCGTGTTTTCAAGTTAAATAGGGAAAAACGTTTGCATTCAATGTATATAATCAGACATTTATTGAGCAATATAGAACATGTACACAACTATGTAAGCTGTGATATAAACATGCTGGAAGTTTAAGAATACAAGAGAAGCAATCCAAGTGTTTTCTTGCTTTTTGAGAGAGCTCTAAGTTGATGGTGTCCTCCTGAGTTTATATCAATAGCTATTACAAATACGTAAGTGACCATTAATAGTTTCTACAAGTGCAAAAATGTGTTTTGAGGTTTTTGTCAAGCATATGTATCTCTGTCCTTTGATACAAACATAGTAGTCAGCCAATCAAAGCAAGTTATACATGTATATTCAAAATAATTATTTATAATAAAATTACCTTTTTGGTTCTGCTTTATCGACACACCATTCTACAATATATTTATCACTTGAACATGAATATAAGGTTCCATTTAAATTCCATGCCAGATCATTGATTCTGTCAGTATGGCTCTCGCTCTAAGAGAAATACATAAAGTGATTGAGTGAGATCAGGAGAGTTTAACCAGCACACCCATTATGTGATGTGACAGGATGTCCCACATTTGCTCTACTTTTGGAACACCGTCCAATTGCGCACCAAAAAAATCTAAATATTTGTCATGCAATCTGTCTCAGTGCATGCTGACAGCATTTGTATCATATACATGGAGCAACAGGTCAAATTTGGTTGATGATCAAGTTTTTTATAAGGGCAAACATTCATGCAGAGTCTAAGACTCAGTTATACTCTTCTTGTGAAATTATTCTAAAGCCCATGACCAGGCCATAGTTGTACAACTGGTGGATAATGCTTCCCAAATCCTCATCTATTAGATGAAGTTATTGGAAAATGCTATCCTTTTATCCATTAGATAAACATTTGTCCAATGGAGAGGGCTATTCACCCTTCATTGAACTGGAGCAAGTTGTTTAACATCAATATGTACACTCAGTTTATCTTGTAATCCAATTAGCTAGCTAATATGCTGTGGTTATTCTGGAACATGGGAACATATTTCTGAGTGAAGGTTATAATTTATGTAACAAACTCAAATTGAAAGACATCAAACTTTTGGAATTAGAGGCTAAATATTGCAACACAAGTTGCATATCTGCAGCACTAACCAATCTTTGCTTTACGTCTCCTTCTGCTAAATTATAAATCAAAATATCTCCAGATACTGTGCCAAGTGCTATAATAGAAACTGATGTTGAGGAAGCAGAAGAATGTTGTGATGTCTTTTGCTTTTTTCTTCTAGGAGGATCCTGAAACCATAGAAAGAACAAAGGTACGAAATTAGATAGTGAGCTCAGACCTCAGAATAATTTTAATATAGAGCTCTTTTTAAGTCTGGAGGTATAACAATATAACAATATGGTAGGGAGCTGAGTAGTGAGAGCACCAGTCTGTCACCTTACTCTGTGGTCATAGGATTTTAGGCCCATTCACATTGAAGGCAAGTTCTCCCTGGTAGCAGGGATAACCCTTTTTTTTGTGTGTCCCCCCAGGGAAAACAAATAGAGTTATCTCTGCTACCATGGACAACTCACCTTTATGTGAATAGGCCCTTAGTCTCTCTGATTAGTAGGGCACTAGTGCCTGTCTAGAAGTTTTGAGACATTAATAAAGTTCTTATTATATTATTATTATATTCAATTCCTGATGGAACATCACATGTGAATTGAGTTTGTTCATTCTCTCCCTGCTTGAAGTGTTTTTCTCCAGATCCACCAGTTTTCCTCCCTCAGTAAAAACAAACTAGTGAGCTGAGAGTTGTATGCATAGAATATTAGAATTAATGCAGTGATAGTATGCGAGAGTACAATGGAGAGTCTGTAAACTAACTGGAAAGGTACAATAAGACAGTGCTCTTCCACTATAAACAAAGCATCTATATACTTAACAGCTGTTCATTGCTTTTATAGCCAATTCTTATGTCTTTTTTATTATAATATATAATAATAAAGATATTAACTTATTGTAAGCAAAAAGAAATCACACAACACAGAGTCTACATGAGATAAAGTAAGAGGAGGAAGGCAACAACACTAAACACTAAAAGGCAAGAGGCTCCAACACTGATACAGTAAATAATGAGATCCTTCTCATTAGGTCAATCGAAAATAAAATGGATTTTTTATATTAGCATTTTAGTATTATGATTCTGTTAGCTCAAAGTTGCGTAATCTGAGTAAAGAATTCAAAATATTGAATCACGTTGTTGTACAGTGACCTGTTGTTTTGCCATACATATAACTTAAGAAACGTGGTCAAAATCAACTTTACTTGAAACAATTCATAAAATACATATCCCTTTTCCACCTAATTGAATACAAAATACAAAACCTTATGTGTTTTTTTGTCTTAAAAAAGGCAATTTTTGATCAAAAGAGAGCAAAATTCTATCGAAATTTGCCTTAACTTAACAACAACGAATCCTAACTTGTGCAATCTTTACTCACCGAGCCACGTGAAGAAGTCGACCATTTTAAACAAGTACAAGTCGTTGAAAGATGAGAACTTGGCGTGTATTGATGCTTTAGTAACCCATTTGTACAATCCCAAACTTTGAGACGTCCATCGGGGGTAAGAAGTGCTAAAAATCGTCCATTATTATCAAAAGCACAAGGACAACTACAACCATCCATGTTCCATTGCACGTGGGATTCTTGGTCCTGGAACTAGAGACTTGTTCCCAGGACCTTGTAGTTATCTACTGCCACACAGGAAGCCCAGACTTAAAAGAATGAAAAGGAGAAGTCACTTCATCTAAAACTTTTCCGATGTTCCAAATAGGAATAACATTGAAGAGAATAGCAATGAAGAGGAATAGCAATGAAGAACATTGTGAAGAGAAACCAGTCCACGGAATTATTACTCACGAAATAATTTCGACTCAGACCGAAACTGTTCAAACAGGATGATGGAGAGGACTTTTAAAAGTACGTACAATCGAAGGATCACACTGTTTTTCGTTATCTCTTTTTTGCGCGTCGCATATTTCACGAATCGGCATTTTTACAATCACGAATCTCGGCAATGAAAAACTGCAAATCCCAGTCACGGACAAAGATGATTTCACGGATCACGGCTAGAATTTTTAGCTTTTCACGAATCACAACCCTAATTTAGGCTGAATCACGGGTCACAAAATACCTCTTCACCACCCTGTTCAAAAAATCCGCGAAATGGGCTCTGAAATAAAATCGTAAACAAGAATACTATCGAGCCATTTGTATTGTTGGAATTATTTGATTTTATGATTTTATACAGTTTTTTAAAGTCAAGGTATTATGACGTATCGACGTTAATTGGTTCAGTAATTGGTGCTAACTGGTTCAATTAAGTCTGTTCAAATACCAATTATCCAATTATGTCATCATGAGTTCTTCCACACTCTGAGTGGAACGGTCGTACAATTTTGGTGAGCGAAAAAAAGATACAAGTGACTGTTCAAATCGTGAAAAGTTCGCAAGAATTATTCAATATGAACGTGTTTGGATTCCCTGGTTTATACATCTGTAAGTAAAATAGTTTTCTTGATGATTTATTTTTCTAGAAGTTCAGTTTTAGGACGTGCGACTCGTTAGCGCGCGCATTACTTCTAGAACGCCTTCTAATCAAAATTTCTTTCTTCTAGAAATGGAGAGGTACAGACAAGAGAGGCGTGCTCGCCGTACGGGCCCACGTCCCAAAGGAGGTGTGGCTAGACGGTGGAATGCATTTCTAAATGCACTTGTCTTCTGTATTTGGAGTTAATAACTAACTCCAAATACAGAAGACAAGTGCATTTAGAAATGCATTAAGCGATTTTCATTAAGACCCTAGCTATCATGACAAGGCGTTTTTGAAAACTTTTGTCTTTAGTGCCTTATGTACCAAATCAGGAGATCCACATGCAAGCGAACCTGTTCCTAAGGAGATAGAAAGCAATAATGATCAGATTTTCTTTAATAGAACGAACCATGAACCGTGTCAAAGAACTAATAAAGGACCAGATAGTCCTGGTGCTCTCACAAAGACAAGGAAAATTAAGCGTGATACTAAAAGCAAGAAGAACAAAGCTCAGCCCAGCAAGAAGAATCTGAAGACTGAGCTTTGTTCTTAATCTTTTAGAAATCCAGCTTTAAATGGCCTTGTTCTAAGAAGGAAGATGATAAGAAGAAGAGTGGAGATTGAACTAGTCCCTGACACTTTCGTGCACTTAGACGGTTTTACTGGACTTAAGGGGTCAAGCAGTCAAAAACTGCGTTCAGCAAAGCCCGTCAGTGTGCGTTAAGTTGTCTGCGAGTTTCACCTGTCAGAATTCATCAACTTCCAAACTAGTACCTAAAGAACAATCACTTGTGCGAACCAGCCAGGACAGACTGTCCACTCCATCCAGTCACTGGGTATGTAGTGACGGTTCGTTGGTTAGTTTGGTTGGATTGATATATATATATCGATTGGTCGGTGGTTGATCAGTGATTGATTGGTTGGTTAGTTGGTTGGGTTAGTTGGCCAACTGAGAAGATTGGCCAGTGTTTGGTTGGTTGGTCATTTGACTGGTTGGTGGGTTGATGGTCGGTAGTTGGTTAGTGGTTAGTTGATTGGTTGGTTGGTTGATTGATTGGTTGGCTGGTTGTGGTGGTTGGTTGGTTGGTTGGTTGGTTGGTAAGTTGTGGTTGGTTGGTTGGTCAGTGGTTGGTTGGTTGGTCAGTTGGTGGTTGGTTGGTTGGTCAATCAGTCTGTGGTTGGTAGGTTGGTTGCATGGTTGGTAGATTGGTCGGTGGTTGGTTAGTTGGGCAGTCAGTCGGTCAGTCAGTGGTTGGTTGGTTGGTTGGTTGGTTGTTAGATTGGTCGGTAGTTGGTTGGTTGGTCGGCCAGTCAGTCGGTGGTTGGTCGGTGGTTGGTTGGTTGGTTGATTGATTGGTTGGTTGGTTGATTGTTTGGTTGGTTCCGGATCACTTAGTTTGTTGGTTGGCAAGTTTGTTGGTTTGGAGGCTAACTAGCTAGGTTGGCAAGTTGGGACTGTTTGTTCAATGAATGGTTCATTGACCAATCTTCATTGGAATTTAGGTTGGGTGCATGGGTAAAAAGATTCGAAAAAGATGACTACTTGGTTAATCAACAAGCTGGATAATTGTTTAGTTTGACCATGTTTCATTTATTTTGTTTGTTCCTCAATAACGATGTTTTATTCTGTCCTTTCTCTAGACTGTATCCAGTTTGACATCCCAATGTACTTTGAGTAGTTTGCCATCAAGTACTTTGGACAGTTTAGATACGCTGTTTAGCATGCCTTCATTAACGTCAATCGATGAGAAGGACCTTCCACAGCAAAGAGTAGAAAATATGCAAAACCATTATCTAGTGTTAGTTCTTTCGATGTTAACTCAACGAGCGACAGTGAGGACGACATCTCTAGTGATGACAAACTAGAATCAGCTTACAATGTCATACCTGAAGCATTGTACGCACTCATAAAGCGTACTAGCTCTCAACCTTGGAGTTCCTCAACGAACTCCAAGGTTGAGAGTACGCTTTCTAAAAGCTGGAGTCAGCAACCCAGGATCAACTGGGCCAAAGCCTGCAGCCAAGAGGTAATAGACATGTATCATGCCTGCGTAATTTTATATCAGTCATAATGTTGCCATTCTCGTGATTAAATAAGTATTTCATTATTATTTTCGTCAGATCCAGTTCCAAAAACCATCCCCAATTACAACCTGCACAAGCTGCACACTGAGGGTATGCCCGAGGACCAGACTGTTGAGTCGTCTTTGGATGATGGCAAGTCAGTAGAGAAATCAACCATGGCAAGGTTAACGTCGTGAACGCCAGCAACAAGCAAGTATCAAAAGGAGCACTAGAACCAACAGTGCATGACATGAAAATGGATGACAACGAAATCTCGCTTGGTCATGATAAGAAGAGAGCATCCATTAATGAATGCTCTCTTCTTATCATGACGTTACCAAGTGAGATTTCCGCGTTGCCAAAATTTTCTCTTATCCATGTGTAGCTATGACAGCATCGATGATGGGGACATCAGTGAAGCATCACAACCAGCTTCAAAGTCAGAGACGCAAGTCAAGAACATGGCCGAAGAAAATTTTCTTCGGCCATGTTCTAGACTTGCGTCTCTGACTTTGAAGAGGCGATGAGAGAAAAGACATCAAGAGAGTCGCTGTTGGGACTACTGTCCATCTGTAGTTATGAGAGCAATGAAGGCGGCAACACAAGTAGCAACGAAGCACCAAAAGCAGCTGAAGAGCCAGAAGTACAGGTTGATAAAGTTGAAGTTTTGTTAGAATTGCCGAATGTCAAGAAATCAGAGAAGTTATCTTTGGAGGATGACAACAAGCCCACAAACTTTGCAAGTGCTCGTCATGACCATATCACTGCCAACAACAAGAACACCAGGAGCTTAAAAATGGCAAAAAATGTAACCCACTCTAACTGGTTGGTCAAACCGTTAGAACCCAACCCGCTACAACCGATTGACAGTCAACCCGCTAGAATGGGTTAAGAAAGCAAACAATTCCTGAGTATATATACTCGTCGACCAACCCGCTCTAACCGGATGGTCAACCGGTTAGAACCCAACCCGCTACAACCGATTGACAGTCAACCCGTCAGAACGGGTTAAGAAACCCAAAAATTCCTGAGTATATACTCGTCGACCAACCCGTTCTAACCGGATGGTCAACCCGCCCGCTAGAACCCAACCCGCTACAACCGATTGACAGTCAACCCGCTAGAACGGGTTAAGAAACCCAAAAATTCCTTAGTATATACTCGTCGACCAACCCGCTCTAACCCGTTGGTCAACCCGCTATAGAACCCAACGGTTTGACTAACGGGTTAGAGCGGGTTGGTCGACGAGTATATACTAAGGAATTTTTGCTTTGTTAACCCGTTCTAGCAGGTTGACTGTCAATTGGTTGTAGCGGGTTGGGTTCTAACGGTTTGACCAACCAGTTAGAGCGGGTTGGTCGACGAGTATATACTCAGGAATTTTTGGGTTTCTTAACCCGTTCTGACCGGTTGACTGTCAATCGGTTGTAGCGGGTTGGGTTCTAGCGGGTTGGGTTCTAGCGGGTTGACCATCCGGTTAGAACGGGTTACAGTTTTTGCCATTTTTGTTCTGCCAGCAGCGATGAAGCCACTACAGGTGTAGGAATTGAAGATGGAAGAAACCGCAGCAGTTGACTCAGGGGTAATGCCAGAGACCATCACAACCCAGTTATTTCAAATAACTGGGTTGTGATGGTCTCTGGCATTGTAACAGTTGACACACCATTTTATTTACCTCTCCTTTTTATCAACTAAATTATTTTCTGAAAACAAATCTGTTGTAATATTACCTCTGATATAAAAACCTACAAATCTGAACTGTTACTGATCATGACTCATGATCAGTAACAGTTCAGATTTGTAAGTTTTATATCAGAGGTAATATTACATGAGTTTGAAAACTCATGATCATGTGATCTTTTCTAAAATATCTGTGACCTGTGTGAAATATTGCTCGATTTTCCATCGAAAAGCTTAAATTTTGAACAACAAAAATAAAATGGTGATGACTAATAGTGGAGTAATCATAAATAACTAGACGCATGATTGCGTGAACCCAGGCACTCTCAGGCTGAGAAGCTATAATGAATACCGCTGTAAGTGTCGGGATCCCTGTGTACTTCAATATATGTTGACTTTATGAATGGCTTGTAATCGCACTAAAGAAATGCACAACTTTGTGTAACTGAGCTTTCAGAGAACTAGACGCTGAACGCCAGCGTTACTGGGCTACCTGTGGCTATCATTGGGTGCATGGTACAGATATGTGCATCTTGCAACTGAATTGCGGTCGTGGAAGGACAAAGCATTTATTTTGGGGTTTGATGCAATGTATTGGTACTATGGCGAGCTGTTTATATGGAGGCGAGCCAGGCCGTAGCCTGTGTACTGAAACGGCTGTACACAGGCTAGCCAGGCCGGTAGGGAAAAGAAAACAAAAGAGTTCAGCCCGCTAGCTTGGGGGCCAGAGAACAAAAGAAGTCAGACCGCTCACCAGGCTGGCTAAACATATAAACATATAAACAGCCCCTAAGCTAGAAAATTGACATTCGCACTAGCCATAAATATCTTATATTAAGGTCGTCCAAAATTATGGTCTCTTGGGTCGTCCGGGTTCATTTGTTGAAAAATAAACTTACTTTGAATTCGCTTTTTACTTTTTTAAAAGCTGAGAAAAATCCATCCTGAAATGGCTACGGACGCAGTAGCCTCCTTTTTGTCGCTTTTTTTTTTTTTTTTTTCACTATACGGTGTCATAGTTTGTATGGCTACGTACGTCCAAATTGATTAAAACACTCCTTTGGTGTACGGCGTTTTCGGACCTTAGGGGTCCCTTAGGGGGTGTTTACATGGCACTAGATCATCCTAGCAGGCGAATCATCCTACCTGCTATACATTTACTGCATTCTGTTTACATGGAAATTTGTGTCTTCACTCCGGATACTAGGATCATCCTACCAAACAGAATGCAGTAAATGTATAGCAGGTAGGATGATTTGCCTGCTAGGATGATCCTAGTGCTAGGATGATTTATATAGTATATAACAACTTTATGTGTAAACATAAAAAAGCAAAAAGGGTATTGACAGGGGGGAACTGAATCCCCATTATGAGTCAACCCCCTAAATGATCCTAGTGTCATGTAAACATCCCCTTAGACAATTCCTAAAATTGAGAAACCGGGTAAAAGTTGAGTTTTTGTGGACTTAGCCCTAGATTTATAATCTTGAAAAATAATATTTGAGGACCTAAAAACGTTCACAACTTTGTCAATACCCGTCCCCCCTCCCCCCAAACACACAAACATACACTTCATATAATCAGTTTGTTTTAGAAACTTGTCAATATGCCAGACAGTTTATTTACTGGGGAAAAACAAGCGGGAGTGCCCAGCTATAGGGGGATTGACAAAGTGTCTAAAGGGTTGTATCACCCTTTACAACACTGTTTACGTCCACGCTTGAACCCGCATCATCCTTATGTGTAGTATAAACCTTTGATTGCTACTAAAAATTAAAGGTGTTTTCTTCAACGGAAGGCAGACTAACCACGTACCAAGATGAGTTTTATTTGTTTTTCCGGTTTAGTGTACCGTCTGGTATCACAGGCAGACTTTTGAAAAGAAACAAATATCATCGTTACGGTTTACGAAGTTGCATGACATTCGGAAGCATATAGCACCGCCCACCAGTGCCCGGCCTAGCTGAAATCATTCAATCGCTTCTTGGAATTGCATCCGCAAGATAAATTCTTGATCAACAGTCAAATCTCGTTTAACCAACAACTTTTCAAGAACCTGCCGTCATGGCTAGCCAAACATGTAAGTTCAATTTTAATTTGCTATAATCTGACTTTTCATATTCATACTACGGTAAATTGTTTTGTCTCACTAAAGACAACTGATCACACGGACTCGATTTTCAGGAAGTCAGCTAGTACAGATCAGACTAGATTTTCAGGAAGTCAGCTAGTACAGATCAGTTAATACTATATTTATCCCAGCAAATAGTGAATTTTGCTTCTATTCAGCTCTGTTACTTGGCACTCTGTAAGTCGCATGAAAGAATTTGAGCCTATATCACATCGCGCAAATAGGCTGTTAATTAGACACTGAGGAAGAGACACGTCTTGAAACGAGTCTGTAATTATTTTCAAAAATTTGAGCTTTTTTATCATAATATATTATAACAAATCTTGGAAATAGCTTTAAGAGGAGACGTTTTTCAATATCGAGTAATAATGGCTAAAAGTGTCAAAAACTAGCCCCTCGCGCAAGTTTTAATTAATTCAAATTTTCGTTTTAGATTAGCAAATCAAATTCTATTTCTTTAATGATACAATACATGTTTACTAGAAAAACAGTCTTTTGAATTGTACAAAGTGGTTATTCCTCTTAATTTGTAATACTTGTCCTCCGGCTTACATTTGCAATACTTGCATGATCTGACAAGCCGGCGAACATTTTCTCCACTTTTGAATTCCACAGATACTGGTTCTCAGAATTCAAGTGTCACGCACGAAAAAGTGTCGGATGTGCCTAATCGCGCAAGAGGTGTCGCGAACCTCCAAAATCGCAAAACTAACCGATGTCGCGAAAATTAATTTCATTTCAAATAAAAAAGTTAACTAGTTCACACATGTAATGTCAATAAAATTGAGAGTAAAACTTTATTCGGTTTGATCCAGTTCTGAGCGTGACTCCTTTCCCCCCTCCCCCCTGCTGCTTTTCCGATCCTCGACACGATGACGATTCTCGGAAAGAGTATTCTGTCGCGCGGGAGCTTCTTGGAAGGTTGTCTTCTTGATACAACACGTTCTGGAAAAGAAATCTCAAAACAACTATTTTAAGTGCCCTTGATATAACATGGCAAGTTATAGGAAGTTCGAAGATGGACAAGAAGTACCGTACGGTCACGCTCAATCCAATATTCCTCTTAAGGAACTTGGAAACGGTACTTCATACGGTGAAACCACAGTAGCATGCGGCTCATCAGGTATATAAGAATATTAAAGATTTTAAAGGCGTAAACTGTGGAAGTTGGAATCGAAAACACTCGACAAATCGCGAGCGATAAGTTGTTGCGCGCGTAAGGCTGCATACAACCATACTTAGGTGTCATCAGCGGGCGAACAGGCCTAAACAAAAATTCCTGAAAGAGACGTGGCCAATATTCCAATTCTTGGAAACCCAAAGAACTATGTAAAAGATTGATGTATGACCGAAAGATGAAGTTGATTGTAAAATCGTAATTAATATGACATTGGAAGCCTTTACACTCCAGTTCGTTTGGCGTGATTAATTCACTTTCATCCGGCATTTATAATTGACGGTTATTAGTTTTTGGGTCACGAGAGCGATTTTACCGAACTGCACCTAGAGAAAACCATTGATCAGTTGTATCACTCCTTCTTTTTAACCATTTTTCTTTTTTTCATTGCGAACTGAGTTCTCGATCTTCTTCACCAGTTTCATACACAAACAACTGATACTCAAGCCGGTGTAAGGGGGTGTTTACATGACAGCAGGCGAATCATCCTACCTGCTATATATTTGCTGCATTCTGTTTTATAGTAGAATGATCCTTGTTCCCGAAGTGAAGACACAAATTTCCATGTAAACAGAATGAAGTAAATGCAGGTCGCCTTGATCCTAGTGCCATGTGAACACCCCCTAACATGATCTCGACACCTTGTTACAATGATTTTCGGTATCAGATAATGCTGCATGAATATATTCTGGAGTTTATAGTCCAAGTAGACATACATAGCAACACGCCGACGATTTGGACTATAATTTGATATTGTTGCTAATTAATTTTTAAATTTAGAGATTTTTTTCAATGACGAGCACTGAAAAAGAAAAGCGCCATGCAAAAACTAGACCTTCGTGCGAGTTTTAATCCAATTATAAACACTGATGTACCAAGATAAAATACCTGTTTATTGAAACGGATTTTTGAATTGTACAATATGCAAATGAAGGCCTAAACCTCATTTTCGCTTTGGATCAGTAACTTTCATCAGCCAAAACTACTTACAAACAACTTAAACTTTCTGACAGAAATGATTTTAGTTTTGTACAACAGCTATTCTTCAACTCAGGAGATTTTGTCATTCACTGCTCAAACTTGAAAAAAATCCCCTCTTAAAATTCATAACAGCAAAATATGAAAGGCCCTTTTATCACGTTTTGGAATAAATATTCAAAATCAAGAAATTCTTCTCAACAACATCCAATGAATTCATGACTTGATATTATTACACTAATATAATTTATTTTAGTGGACCTACACCAGATTTGCC
Source organism: Telmatactis stephensoni (assembly GCA_029948255.1). Taxonomy (NCBI): domain Eukaryota; kingdom Metazoa; phylum Cnidaria; class Anthozoa; order Actiniaria; family Isophelliidae; genus Telmatactis; species Telmatactis stephensoni. The sequence goes on along the minus strand of JALIZF010001808.1, from coordinate 675,345 downwards.
CAGCTCCAGTGAGGGTAGAACCAAGGGCCTTTGACTGTAACAACTTGGACCCAGTATCACTGCAACTTTTCAATAGCCTGTCCACTACTCATATGAGTTCACAGGCACTTTTAGGAGCTGTCAATGCTGGTGGAACACAGCTGAATACTACCATTGCTGGACAGTTCACACAGCTAAAGGTAAAACTGGCAATCATAGTCTGAGCATTACGTCAGCTTACTTTATAGTTCATTAGTGCTGAGCAAATTGAGAGTCATTCTCACATCCTATTTTGAGTGATCCTTCTAATATGTTATGCTGCTTTATATACCAATAGGATGCGGCACCAAAAGAGGGAAGGGGCTACAAGGTTATAAGTAACTAGTTTGTTGATTTTCTAGGGCTCAATGAGTTATGCAGACTTGCTGAGTGGTCTACTGTATCATGGAGAAACAGTCATTCAGTACAATCAGTTTCAGCATCTCCAGTTTAGCAGCCTGGTCCTGAGTGATGAGAACAATCGTACCCTCTCACAACGCCCTGGAGGAATCTGCTTACTCACAGATAAGAGGCTCCTCTTGCTCTCCTCTCAAGTGACACAGAGTATGTACAAATTGCACCAAGTGCTTGTATCTTTACGCAATTCATAGCCCCAGAGGGAGGGGGGGGGGGGGGGGGGGGGGGAGGATACTTTTGGGTAGCAGTGTGCTACAGACTCAAAACCCTGACCCTATCCAGCCCCAAACTTTGATTTTCCATACCCTATTCCAGACTACGCCAACATCTCCCATCAGTAAACTCTTCTCACAAGGGGGCAGCAATTGATGGTCCCTAGCTAGGGTATCCACTTATGAGAGATTCAAGTATGCTAAAATATTCTCTTATCGTTATTTGCAGCATTGTCAATGTCAAGTTTTGGAGACCCCAAAAAGTTACCTGGTGGGTACAATTTAGATGCATCCCTTGCAGACACTACATCTTATCTGCCAATACCACTGCGATACTTGAGAAGTATTGAGATGAATGGCCAGTCAGGTGTACATGGGAAAGTCATGATCAATGCCACAGCACCATGCTGTAATGGTTGCTGTGGACTTCTGGGGGTATGTACAGGAATATTAAAAAGTTCTATATTAGGGAGCATTCATTTTTAGGAGGGTGGGGTGGGCCGGAGGAATTGAGGGGTGGGCCAAAAGAAATTTACTCTATGAAAGGGGGTGGGTCATGTTTTTCTGAAAGTTAAACCAGGTCAAGGGACCCTATTTTCATATTTGGAAGTGGGGTGGGTCATCAATATAGTTCAATTCCTTACCGTGGGGGCTTGCATTTTTTTGTATTTGATTCCTGCAATTCCTCCGGCCCACCCCCCCCCCCCCCCCCCCTCCTAAAAAATGAATGCTCCCAAACTGTATCACTTTGTAGCCTGTGGGGTTTCCCCTCCAAGAGCCCATTCACAGGTATTTCACTCTGATGCAACTCAAAAAGTTTTTAACATTATGACCTGTATTTGGCCCTATGTGTGCTCTTAAGAAAACCTTTGAAAATAGTCATGTGATGGGACACATAAATATTTTCAAAGGTGGTCCAGAAAAACCCATATCTTGGCGTGGACCAATAAAGATTTGGCCAGATGGGACAATCTACTGCCATGACTTTGAGCAAAATATTTTCCCACCAGACCATCCCACCCAGACAGTAAGTACGACGTGGTATGTCTCCATATACACCTATTTCTCATACACGATGTACTTTCTGTCAATATCTTATGAGCATTTTGTTCACACCCATCATATCAAATGTTTGTAAATCTTATGTTTCTTTCTTTTTTTAACAGTTGTTTTGTGGTTGTGGAGACATGTTGAAACAGTGGACCAATGGTCCAGTGACTATTAATCAACACAACCAAATGGTAATCAGCATTGGTATCCTCATGCCTCCATGGGAAACCAGAATGTTTCTAAACATTCATGCCACTATCCTGACTCCCATTGCAGTCATACGTGATTTCATTTCTCTGTTGCAGCAACATGCACTCAAACTCAACTGAACATGTTAATTTAGCATTTTCACCTCACAGTTAAACATTCAGTAGGCACTAGGTGTATCAGGCACTAGGTGTATCCAGAGGAGCGGCAAAGGAGGGCCCAGCATCTGGACTAGTGTATCAATATGCAGTGAAAACATACTGTAGTATAGGAAAAGATATTAATCAAGTTAAACACAAGTTTTAAGCTTTTGAAGTTTTATTGGTATTGTATTGGTATCAACTACATTTCAGTAGATGTATAGCGATAACATTAAAATTTTAGTATTTAAAGACAATTGTGCTATTAAATTAGTTTGCTACTTATATGCTTACAGTATTTTGTGTTTTGATTTCATTTTAAATTATAATTCATAATATAAAAAGTGTTTTTGAAACAGCTAGGATAAAATTTTATTGGTCCATTTGTCTATGACTATCCATTGTAGGGCATGTCTGGTAGTCCTGATGTACCAAGATTCTTGATTTTAAAGACTGAGCCTGCTAAAGGTTGAGCTTTTTTCTCTTCAGGAGATAAACGTTCACTGTTTGTATGAGGAAATTGTATAATAAAACTAGATTAAATAAAGTACCTGACACATTGTATTTTCTGACTTTTTGGGCAATTATGGGAAGGTTACATTAGAGCCATGTTTAGTGTTAATTTATGTAGAAAATGGCTGTCCTTATTTTGTTCAAGTCAAGTCAAATTTGATCTGCAATGGGTTTGAGTTGGAGAAGTTAAAGGAGTAGTGGCTGTAGAGTCTCAAATAGTGTGATTGCAATAGCTCACAATTTGAAAAAAAAGTCTTACAAAATTTTAGTTAAATTTCAAGGGTCTTGAAGCCTTTTTTAATTTTGTTTGTTTTCAAAAAGGGATCTTGGAAAGGTATCTAAATTTTATTGAAAGAAGTCAGTGAGAAACTGTCTTGGGCTCAGTGGAAAAACACTTGTCTTGGGGTATCAAAAGTGCTGCCCTAACCATTTGCCATCCCTAATTTGACCTAGATTACCTTCATAATGATAAAAGACTTACCATTCACTAGTGACAAGCAATTCATCATAATTGGGACCAGCCCAACATGCTGAAGTAGTTTTTGTAGCTGGTAATGTGACTATCTTTAGAACTTTGCCATTTGAAGGATCAAACCGCACAACCTACAAAAATCAGTTACATTTTAACGTGTACTTAAATTCACATGCAAATTCAATTATTCAAATTTGGCTCTTGTGTAGTTACTTTACTTTAATAATTTTACAGCACAAAAAAAATTATATATATATACATATAAATGAAGTGAATATACATGTATATACTTTGAGAAAAATATCCATACCCCCACAGAGGGAATTGGAAATTCTGGAGGGGAAGGGGGTCAGAGAAAGAACAAAATTACAGAGTTTGTATGGAAGAAAAATGGAAATTCCAGAGGATAGAGGTGTCCCTTAATTTACAAATTCCCTTAGTGGTTGGGGTATGGATATTTTCTGGAATACATTTTACACAATCAAAGTCCTTACTTTACCACCATCATACATTGCTATCCAAAGCATCCCATCAACATCAATAGTCATCCCATCTGGTACCTAAATGACAACATAAAAGAATTCAAGTTTTAAATTTATGGATCATATAGTTGAACATTAACTACAATAACAATACAGTAAATACCCGCATATAAGAACCACTGTTTTTCGAGGTTAGGCTAAAGTGGTTTTATATAAAATGTATGTCTGGTTCTTGCTTAATGGGTGCTTAGAAAGCAAATTTTAGCCTAGTGGTTCTTAATCCACTGGTTCTTATATGCGGGTTTTTACTGTAACTGTTACTTACTCCTAAGGAAGGGTCCACATTGATGGCAGTTCTTTGGTTGATAATGGTCCCAGATGTAAGGTCATAATCAAATGCATATACACACCTGTACGTGAAATTGAACAAAATAGCACAAGTTTATCATTTACAGCAATTTTCGAAATAATGCGAACTCTGACCTCCAAACAGTCCGTTGGAATTTGGTTTTTCGCTTCCACCCACTTCAAACAAACAACCCCAAAAATACTCATAAAGATCTCTAAAAACATACCAAATGACATAATAATATATTATGATCTTTAGACGACCTGTAAAAGCTAAATATGATTTTGGTATAAGTTAAATCTTCGTATTTTTAATTGTTAAATTTGATTGACGGAAGTGAATAACCAAATTCCAATGAACTTTTTTCAATGCATGAGTTTGCATAATTTCGAAAATCACTGTAGCATTTCTGTTGCCTCAGTACAGTTAATGCCAATCATATGCCAAGTGGGGAAAACTGGTATGTGTCAGGAAGTGGTTAGTCAGAGTTAGTAAGTGGTTGGTAATTTAAGGTGTCAGGATGTTGTTTGTGAAGTGTTAGGAAGTGGTTGATAAAGTGTCAGGAAGTGGTTGATAAGGTGTCAGGAAGCAGTTGGTAAGGTGTTAGAAAGTGGTTGGTAGGGTGTCAGTTGTTGGTAAGGTGTCAGTAAGTGGTTGGTAAGATGTCAATAAGTGGTTGGTAAGGTGTCAGCAAGTGATTGATAAGGTATCCAGGAAGTGGTTGATAAAGTGTCAGGAAGTGGTTGATAAGGTGTCAGGAAGCAGTTGGTAAGGTGTTAGAAAGTGGTTGGTAGGGTGTCAGTTGTTGGTAAGGTGTCAGTAAGTGGTTGGTAAGATGTCAATAAGTGGTTGGTAAGGTGTCAGCAAGTGATTGATAAGGTATCCAGGAAGTGGTTGGTAAGGTGTCAGTAAGTGGTTGATAAGGTATCCAGGAAGTGGTCGATAAGGTGTCAGTAAATGGTTGGTAAGGTGTCAGTAAGTGGTTGGTAAGGTGTCAGTAAGTGGTTGGTAAGGTGTCAGTAAGTGGTCGGTAAGGTGTCAGTAAGTGGTCGGTAAGGTGTCAGTAAGTGGTTGGTAAGGTGTCAGTAAGTGGTTGGTAAGGTGTCAGTAAGTGGTCGATAAGGTGTCAGTAAGTGGTTGGTAAGGTGACATAAATGCTTGGTAAGGAAATATCAATGTGTTAACCCTTTCGCTACTGGGGATTTTTGAGGTTTTTACGCGATTTTGAGGTCATAATCGATTTGTGTATTTTTTCGCCTGCTTACTGGAGTAACCATAGAAACTTCTGCTGTTTTGTACTATTGAGGGCTCAAGTTAACCGATTGAAACCAGTTTGAAGCGGTAGCGTTTTTGGTCGAGTGATGTTGGCGTTTGAAAGTCCAGAAAACTTGGATTTCTGTGAATTTTCGAGCCTTTTTTCGCCTTTGGTTCCTACTGGCTGGGCATCATTAAGCCTGGAAGTAGCAGAGAGCTTACTTACCGTAAGAATTCGTCAAGGTGTAACACTTCGTAGGCATTTTGACTCGTAGCTTTGACTGGGTGAATTTTGAGTGGCGCCAAGCAAGACGAAGTGTGCTTTGAAGCTCGTCCAAGGGGAATTTCTCGGACCTGCCATGGCATTTTTTGGGAGTTGTGACGATTAAGGAACACAGCAAGCGCGAAATTTGGGCAGAATTCCGAGGGGGCTCGAGACTTTACTAAAAACTCTAAAAGATGGAGGGAAGGGCTGTGGCTGTCGCGTAGGAGCTGAATTACCCAGAATGCATTTAGGTCGTAAAAGTCCAAAAACATGTGCTTGCAAAATGGCCACAATGAATCAGCCGCAGCTGTGTCCGTGAAAGGAAAAGAAGGCCAAAAAGTCCATGAGAACACAAGACTAGGACTGAATTTGGTTGTTAATGCTGTTTCGTGTGCAGGAAAGGATAATTTGTAGAGAAAAATTGAGATCCAAAATGTGTGATTTTCAAGGATGAAAATTGAGCCCAAAATGGTGATTTTTTCCTTTCCTTGCCTTGAAATGACGAATTTCTGCAGAAATGGCCAGTTGTTTCACAATGTTTGATTTTCAAAACTTGACTCATTTACTAGAGTTTACTTTCGTATCAAAGTTGAGTTTGAGTTGTCCTTTTTTAGGAAGAAGTAATTTTTTAGACGAGTAGAATTTTTACGGCCGGTTTCGGGCGCTGTAGGAGCGAAAGGGTTAAGGTGTTAGTGATAAGTACAAGTTGACAGATTGATGACAGAAGTAGCATTTCATTTCATGTTTCAAGTCTTAATTTTTATTACCTTGGCAATGAATCTACAAAATACAGAGTCTTCTTATCAATACTCCATGCTAGTCCATTGGAAATTGACACCTGAAAAAAACACAATAAAAGACCACTTGCAAGGGACAGTCTTCATGTTAATTCAACAAAGAAATTTTGCAAAATGTCAGTTAGTAGTTTGTTTATGCATTTCACAAATTTATCAATATTTCAACAAATAACAATCTTACTTTCTCCATCTGCAGTTTTACTGTTTGTCTTTCATCAAAAGAGAACTACAATACAAACAACAGTTTAACAATATTTATTTTTGTGCAACAAACACAATGTAAATTTGAACATCATATACATACCAAACATCCCTTTTCTGGTTCTACCACAGCAGGAACTGGTTCAGAACCCATTGTACCTTACATGTACATCAAATTATTTGTTATAAACATGGTTTAAAAAATCACAAGAATAAGCAAATGTTGTTATATGTTACCAACTGTCAAAGTCCATTTTTCTCGTGCTCTGATTTGGCAAGAGTTTATCATCTGAATGTGAACAAGTTTCAATGTTTCCTGGCCAATATGGATATGGCTATGTTAGAAATATGTTGTGGACTGGAAGTTGATTGAGCTTTGAAGATGCATTTTTAGCAGTGCACATTTACAAAAATCATTTACTTGGACATGAAGCAAAACTTGTGTTTATCATCATACTATAATCAGGACAAATATAATTAAATAATTTATTCTGAGAAAAGAATGACAATAAACCAGGAATGCCACAAACAAAACGCAACAGGTTCTCTAAAAAACTCAGTGGTCTCAGGACCGCAAAAACATACTGTTTCCCTCGGTCCCAATGAATAAGTTAAATGTTAATCTTTTTGCCAGTTTTACATGTGAAAACAATAATAAAAATATAAATCTTGAAAAGTTTGAATTGCACATTTAAACTGATTTACTTACCACACCAGAATCGTCCAGCCTATGAGTAAAAAAGTAGATTAGTACTTAATAAAGTATTATTTGTACATCACTGTAACACATACACACAAATTATATAATTTGGACAAAATTATACTCATTATCTCTCTCAAATTATATATTATACCTACAGGGTCGCATTTGCCATCATTGAAACGATTTGAAGGTTTATCATCTAAAAAAACAATGATAGAGCGATAACACTTAAACTGTGAAATAACTTAGTAACTAAATAGAGACAAATAGTAGCAAAACCCTTTGTTTTCTATTGTTTCATTAGTACTATTTGTACTTTTTAGTTAGTACTTGTTTCACGGTTTTAGTGCTATCGCTCTATGCTGTTAATATTGTACTTATAAAACAACAATGAAATGATAGCGAGAGGGGAATTTTCTCTCAGATTGAGTTATACATGTGCTTGCAACAAGGCACAAAGGAATAATTATGGTGAGAAATCCTAAAGAAAGTAATTATTGGAGTACATCCCATGTTATAAAAACTTATACACTTATTTCAAAAAAAGTTGTCACGGTTCAAAGCAACAAGCATCAAGGCAAGCCCAAAATGAATGCTGTTTTTGTGCTGCTAATAATCGATAAAGCATTCAAATCAGAGTTGTTATCAAAGTAATTGAGTGTGGTATACTAACAAGGACTTGAAAATACTCACATTTTGTAATTAGTTCAATAGAAAACAAGTCTGATTTGAATATATTACAAACAAAACCAGCATTCTTTTCGGTCTTGGCTTGACGCTTCGCTGCTCATAACTGAGACAATGTTTTTGAAATATGTGTATGATCAGGCTTTTACCTTGAACTGTTGCTACCACCTCACGTTTATCTGTCTAAAAGAAAGAGTAAGATTAAAAATCCACTCCCTCCATTAACACTCCATCTTACAGGTATTTAAATTTATACCAAACTACATAGTAAAGAGGAATCTTGATCAAACAAGGGTATAGTTACAATAGCTGGAAATATACTGGTCACAATTAATAATTTAATCAGTCAACTACAATGTAAGTCACTCTGGCTGTTGTAAGTCATTTACTAATCAACTTACCTCCAGATCAAGGAAAACAATATTACGTCCAGTAAGCACAACAGCTGATCCACCTTTCTTTCTCATCACAGCTAGAAATTGTTGAATAAACATTAAATTAGTGACTACTAGTATATAATCCACAGTTTGGTTTTAATGTCGTCAATCCTTGTAGAGATCTAGAATCATCTGAATAGTCAGATGTAGAATTTCACTACATATATACACCATTCTAATAAATGCCACAACGTATTGTTTTCCACTATTTGGTGTTTAATTTGTTCTTTTGAAACTTGTACAATGTGAATGCAATTGAAAAGAATAAATTTGACATCAAGTACAGGAAAACAAACGTTGTGGCATTTATTAGAAGGATGTATACAGTGCTTGGGGATTTTATTTTATTTTATTTTATTTATTTTATTTACTTTGCCAAAGGCAGGAACGCCGCTACAGCTTATAAACCAATTACAGCGGTAATCATGACTACCCCTATCTCTTAGTATCAGTGTAGTGACATGGTACGTTTTTTCGCTCATGATCCCATTTTTTGGTCAAAAATTTTGATCCCTGATCCCAAAAGTTCTCTTATTTTGATCCCTGATCCCAGTTGTGAAAATTTTGATCCCTGAATCCTGTTGATTTGACTTCTGATCCCGGTCCCACGTTTGTGACCCCAATCCCATGGCTTGAGATCCCGATCTCAAGCCTGTGATCCCTGATCCCACGTACCATGTCACGACCCTGTAGTATGGTTCCTAGAATCTGGTGTTCTTCTAGGAAAATACACTAATCGATGCACTGCAGTGCATACCTGCAGTAACAGGTTCATCAAATTTGTATTTGTGTTCCTAAAAGTGAACAAATAAAAAAAATGAGATGAGTTGAGATGAAACAAAATGAAATAAGACGAGATGAGATAGCATGGCTTGGGAAGAGAAGAAGTAGACCTTTACACAGGCTCTTCAGGTAAGTAATCTTATATTCAACCATTTTCAGTGTGATAGGTTATTGGTGGCCTGTTTGCATGGCCATGGTCCAGTGCAATCTGGACCCTGCACCCAATTACCCCAAAGCTCATCAGACTCAAGGTAGGTAAATGTAATATGGAAATCTTGCTTGAGATGGAAGCGAGTGCAGACTCCGAGAATCATTACTGCAAGAACCCTTCAACATGTAATTTTTTTCTTCTTCTTTCTATTGGATTGTAGTCAATCTGAATAGTTAATAGTTGTGCTAATGCAACTGCAGCGTAAAGAGACAACATGACCCTATCTTAAAACCCAAAGTTTGAATTAATCATTTACAGACGTCAATAACAAACGGTAACTTGGCTAGAAAGTTCAACCAGGCTCAAAGAAAGCGCGATCGGTCAACTAAGAACAGACAGCAACAAGTCTGAGCGGGAAATCCAAGTTAAAATCATACCTTGCCAGAGCTGGGATCGAGTAGATGAAATGATTTACCAGAAATATCTACATGTAAAAATCTATTAGTGGCATGATCCCACCAAGGTCCTTCTCCAAGCTCTGTACAACAAGACGAGAACACCGTGACATCTTCCACAGCGTCCGCCATGTTTGCAGGTCAATGTACTCACGTGATTCAGTTGACACAGGCACCCAAACTTCCCAGGGGCCAAAGGTAGTTCCAGACCCTTGCTACTACGCATCAACCGCGTGCACTTTACATTGATTTTACCAAGAGACCATAATACTAAGAGAGCGAAGCTCATTATTGATGTCTGTGCCATGTTCGTGGCGGCTAAGGCTATTTTTAGTAACTTCGCCATCGCGCGCGCAAGGCTCTTAAACAATAGAATTTAAACGGTCCCGTCCGCGCGCACGTCAAAAATCAAATTCTATTGGTTGAGGGACTTGCGCGCGCGATGGCGAAGTTACTAAAAATAGCCTTAGCCGCCACGAACATGGCACAGACATCAATACTGAGCTTCGCTCTCTTAGTATTATGGTCTCTTGATTTTACCGAATAAGCGTGGGACTCTTTGTCATCGGAAAAATTATTGTACACTGTATAATGTAGGTTTCTGGATTAAGTTAATCTTATCCATCGAAAAAGCCGGCAAGAAAATCGCTAAAGTGGGTGTATTTGCATGCGGTGTTCGTTTTCGGAGTGTTTTCGCACTTTGCCGCACACATTGAGAAACTGTGTGACGAAACTGCCACGCGAGGCACTTTTCTCATCGTGTGCTCGTTTACCTGCTCTGTTTTTGGTCTCGCGTAGCCAAAGATACAACGTCTGCGGCAAGAAATCGTCTGAGCTAAGTGCGGCGTAGCGAGGGGGATCGCCCCCCTACAATTTTGGACTCGAGCCGTCATCTGAAGGATGATGTGACAGTAGTATTGCATCATATACCCACTCGGGGAGATTAGCATATTTTGCCGGGAACTTAACCTTGAAATTTAACCTTTCCATTGACTGACACCCCCACCCCACCCCCCACTTCCTCAGGCCTCGTTACGCCCCTGCGCTAACTCTTGAAATGATACGGTGACCCTTCTGTTTTTTCTTTTTATTCAAGACAGTACTTCTCACTTTTTCGATTTAAAAAATAGAGATACGACTTCATTGAAGGGATTGTCGTAAATTTTCCACATTTTTACAACTTCGTACAATACCGATTTCGCCTGAGCGCGTTGATAGGTAGAAATTTCCTTCTAGAATACCTACACACAATTAAAACTGCATAGACCTATACGATTAAAACTGTCATTTAAAATACGGTGACCTCTTTTTTTCCTTGGTTTTTGACTTTCCTAACACTTATCTTTAAGTGAGAGGATTTTAAAGGAAATTCACTGATGAAATCTGTGGCTCCGGAACTATCTTAAAATTAAATACAAAATGAAGAATTTCAGAATTTTTAGTGGAAATAAATGATTTTTATTGTGACTTTGTTTCCTTTTTTACTTTTCTAAACAATTTTATTAAAATAGATCTACAACAAAATTACAGAGACTGGTTTATCTAATAGAAAATCTCATTGCTCATCATGCAGTGATGATCAAGATCATCATACGATCTCATCAGTTTTGTTTCTAGTCTCTGCAAGATCCGTGACATCTTTTCTTAAACACTATTTCTGGACAGAGATACGGTGTAAAGAAAGGCATTCCACCTTCTTTGACTTTTTCTGGAGCTTCTGGGTCCGCTAACTCAATTGAGTATTTCTGAAGAAGCGATGCCACAACTACACGTGTAATAGCTAATGCATAACGATATCCAAGACATTTTCTGGGTCCCATACCAAAGCGAAAGTACGATCCAGGTGTTTGGCGAGTTCCTTCAGCAAAACGTTCGGGTTCAAACTGTTCTGGATTCTTCCAGTATTTCTCGTTGAAGTTAAGGGAATATGTATCCACACACACGGGTGTCTACGAGATGAAGCGCAACGGTTAAAATTAATGCCATACACGAAATTCTCTTTACTATGGATGTAGAGCTTTAATTAAGGCCTAGACACGCAGTGCAATTGTTTTAGCAACGTTGCGCACGACAGTAGTATTGCATCATGCACCCAGCCCTCTTAAAAGAAACACCATACAACATTTCCTGCAACATCTAGTCCAGAACTGGACCCACTTTATCTTCGCGCGCGCGGCCAAAATTTAAAATGCGCGCGCGCTTCTTTTATTTCTTCGTTCGCTGTTTATTGTAAAAAATTGTTATTGAGAAAAGTGGGTCCAGTTCTGGACTATGCAACATCGCGCACAGCACAGAGGTCCATCTTTTGTCCATCCCTGCACCATTTGCGCGCAACAGTTGCAGTTCTGCTTTTGCAACATCGCGCGCAACATTTCACAAGTGGACACACAGTTTAACTGTGTTGCGCGCGATGTTGAAGAGAATATTGCAACAAATATGGCATCATGTGGCCGGACAACGTTTTGCGCAATAAATTGCGTGCAGCGAAGAAATAGCGATGGCTATAGCCTTGCGTCTCAGACTTGATCTTGTCATTAAAAGCAATGTTTGTAAAATTATAGCTTGATTCGGCTCTCAAGCTCGTGTGCGCAGCGTTACAGGAAAAGTTGCATCGCGTTACAGGAAAAGTTGCATCGCGTGACACCTCAAAACTATTGCAAACAGTTACAGCGTCTGCCCAGACCTTTACATAAAACGCATGGAATCGTTCAAAGATTAAAGGACCATCGAACAGTGTTGTTATAGAAGTTCTCAAAGGACACGAGTTGACTGTGTTAAGAAGAGTATGACATTGCATTCTTACCCCTTGTGGAATCTGAAAGCCTGCCATATCGGTGACAGGTTTAACTGTCCTCTCCGGAAGACTCAGGGCGATTGCAGGATGCATTCTAGCACTCTCCTTGAGTACCATTTCCATATATGGTAATCGTTTGTCCAGGTCTTGGAATAATGAAGGGTCTTGGCCTTGTAGGGCTTTGTCTAGTTCTTGACGTAGCTTTTCTTGGACCTCAGAGTACTTTGCAATATCGCTCAACGCAAAAGATGTTGCTGCGAAACTCACATCGACGTTAAGAAGGAGAATTTCGTCAACTGAATGGAGAAGCTGAAGAAGAACAAAAAGAGTAAGATTGATTGATAGAACCGTTTACGAATATCTTTGTCTATGTGGTTTTATACCTACAAGGGGTGACTTTCGGTAGTCAACTTTGTATCAGAAGTTAGCAACTAGTTCATATGCTGCGCGCAAGATCCAAACGCGTGGCAAGTTTTGGATAGAGCAATTTTCGTATGAATGTGAAAACGGAATGGTCATGGGACGGTCACGACACGAATTTCGAATGGCAAGGTCACGGTACGGCGCGGTACGTTTCACATTCATATGAATACCGCTCTATGCAATATGTATTGCAATCGTTTTCAAGCTAAACTGAGCCAGCAACCATGCATACCTCTTGTTCTTTCAGATCAAGTGCGTTGCACTTCAATTGTTCCATCATAGCAAAGAACAGTCCATCACTGTTTAAACGTCCTTCTTCATATTCCTTAAACAAAAATTGGTTAAACTCTGACCATGTCTTGTTAAACGCCTTCGCTTTTTGGTTGATTTTAGTTGGCAGCTTGTAGTACAATGGCAGCTTGGTTTCACCATAGTTAAGCAAATCAATCGTTTCTTGGAGCTGGTCGCTGATCTCTTCAATACGACGGAAGTATTTTTGCAGTACCTCTTCGCCATACACGGTCTGAACGAGAACTCGAAGTGTTACGTTCGACAATCCTTGTTTCATTAAATCGACCGGTGTGTCAGTTGGTAGTCTGCTCATAAACAGTTCGCATTCTCGACCGATAACTGGGAGAAAGCTTGTGACAAAATTGGAAGTGAAGTATTTTTCAAAGGGCCCTCGACATCTCTTCACTTCATTTCTTCCATGACTGTTTGCCAAACAGTCCCCGAAAACTTGCTTCCAGACCGCACCCAAGCACGTGAAATCTCTGTCTCGTTTGTGAGAGTAGTGATCGGAGTAAAATCTACGAATAGCTTCGGCATCAGACAGCACACTGGTGAATTTAAAATAAAATGATTAGAATCAGTTGTCGAGGAATATCAATAAGGCATAACCATTCTCTAGAATGTGTGTAATTTATAGCAAGAAATATATTTTCTTCTGATACGCGTTGGGTGGCCTGTATAGAGGTCAATGTTGACGTCAAGTAGTGGTGCCCCGTTGCAGAATTGTTGTCACTGTTGTTGTCTTTGTTGTTGTTGTTGGTTTTTTTTACATTTTGTTATTGAATCATTTGTCTATAATCGATAATCATAAGGACAAACAACAAGCACCACTAACTTGACGTCATCACAGGAAACCCAACTCATTTAAGTAGAAAATACGATTTTTCAATTTTCTGGCTTCACAGTTTATCCATTTAAATTTAAATTCAAATTCCAAACTCAGCACCCTTATCTACATAAGATAAGACACGGTGCACATAAGACTGGGTTAACGCCAAAGTGTACTGTATCTAGTTCGGGTATAAGCGATATAATGAAGCCAAGTAAGAGTGCTGTCAGCATGATGTCTAAAATATATACATATTTCATACTTACATGATAGGCGTCAAACAATGCCAAATGTAATAAACTGGTCCATATTTTTTCGATAGAGGTCTTCCAAAAAAGTTGACTTGGTTGAATTGTCCATACGGCAGACGTAAAGGTTCACCTGTCATTCTTTGCCCTTTTGCTTGTCCACGGTACACGCCAATAGACTAGTTGTCCCTATAAAACAAGTCAGTTGACATTTTAAAAAAGAGAAACAAATAAATTCTCACATGAAAATGGCCAGGAGCTTGCCAGGTTGTCAATTTTACTAAATTGCTTCCTTTTTCCACTGAATTATTCAAGAAATCTACGAGCGTTTATATCAATCTAAAGTATTCTAGATAAGAAACACCAAGCGCTTCTATTGACTACAAAGATTTGATTTCAACACTTGATCTCAATTCTAATCCCTCGCCCTATTTTCTATAGCTGCAGCGAAAATATTGATGAAGCTCTATAATTGATAAGTCCGCAAATAAAGTATATTCCGGCGGGAAACGGAATCAATATACTTACTTGAAAGAGAATCTTTAAAACTGGCCAAACAAGAAGAATGCTGACCACTGTAGTTAGTACACAGTAGATGATTCCTTCTTCGAGAAACATGGCGTCGTGTATTTCGATCCAAAGAACTATGGCGTACAGTTTGTTTCAAAACTTTACAGCCGCACTTACTTATCCACAGCCACAATTTCAATTCTTTCAAAAAGTTTCTTTAAAATTTCCCTGAAATACAATATCCCACGTAGATATATACCGACGTACCTTCAGTTTGAAACCTTACAACCGTGATATAAAGTAATTATACCTTAATGCAAAAAACGAGTTTGCCGTGATATACAAACTTTTCTACCGTGATATATCAACTTTACTGCCCTGATATATCAACTTTTCCGCCGTGATATATGAACTTTTCTGCCTTGAAATATGAACGTTTCTGCTGTGATATATTCAATAACTTTTCTGCCCTCACTGATATGTGAACTTATCAACTTTCCTATCTTGATATATCAGCGTCTCTGCCGTGATATATGACATTTTTGCCATGTTATATGAATATTTCTGCCCTGATATGTCACCTTTTCTAGCTGCCGTGATATAGGAACTTTTCTGCTGTGATATATGGACATTTCCGTACCTTGATATATCAGCGTCTCAGCCGTGATATATGAAATGTTTGCCGTGTTATATGAATATTTCTGCCCTGTAAAGTAAAGTAACATAACTGTAAATGAACATGCATTTCTACCGTGATATATCAACTTTCCTGCAGTAGATGCCTTATCTGCCGTTTGGGCGTGGCTGCACCTCCAGAATTACTCAGGCATGAACCTCTATCACTGTGCCGATTTTCATACTTGTTACACAAATTTGAACAATTCCACATTAAAGCTGCACCATTTTCCTGGACTACATCGATCTATCAGTTATGGACAAACTACAAATTCACTAAGGCATGAACTACACAAAGAAACACAAAGATATTTATAAGGTACATTAAGCAGTGGAAGTCATTACCAACATGTTACTGTGTGAATTGGATCCGATTAGGGTATTTTTGACTTCTGCGATCGTTGACCGCAAATAATCGTGCAATTCGTTTTTCAAAAATTTACATCTTAGACATCGCCCCCAGCAAAATTATTTAATAATTGGGTTTTTTCCATCTTTCATTCTTGTGAGTATTTTTGCGTATTGAAATAGGTAATATCATATATCACGGCAGAAAAGTTGATATATCAAGGTACAAATGTCCACATATCACAGCAGAAAAGTTCGTATTTCACGGCAGGAAAGTTGATATATCACGGCAGAAAAGGTGACATATCAGGGCAGAGATGTTCATATAACACGACAAAAAATTCATATATCACGGTAGGAAAGTTGATATATCAAGGTAGAAATGTCCATATGACATATTAGGGCGAAATGTTGATATATCAAGGTAGGAAAGTTGATATATGTATGTATATATAGCTAATTCAATTAACGTTGTCGCTGAAAAAAGCCTAAAGCTTTGATGTGCGGAATCATGAAATTGTTTTCACCGTGGACATCATTACAATAAGAAACTCACTGTATGCTTGCAAATTCTACAACTTGGAACATATATTCCTTGATTTCTTAGATAGCCTACAGCGACGTTGTTGGTAAACAAAAGATAAGTGAAAGCTTTTAGACTTATTTTTAGCGACAACGTTAATTGAAATAGCTATATATCACGGCAGAAAAGTTCACATATCAGTGAGGGCAGAAAAGTTATTGAATATATCACAGCAGAAACGTTCATATTTCAAGGCAGAAAAGTTCATACAGTATATCACGGCGGAAAAGTTGATATATCAGGGCAGTAAAGTTGATATATCAGGGTAGAAAAGTTTGTATATCACGGCAAAACTCGTTTTTGGTATTAAGGTATTGTTATTTTATATCACGGTTGTAAGGTTTCAAAAGGTACGTCGGTACATGCAGTAAACATATACATGAGATTTTAATAACAAAAGAATGAATAAAAATAAGAGAAAAGGACGCAAAACAACCAGTAGTCATATTGTCAGCGTGGAACGACGAATTAACGCTAAAGCTTTCGCGTCATCGTTAACCTCATTGTCAACTGTGAGTGACAGTATATACACAGAGTTTCTGTATTGTGGTAATCTTGAAACAGAGCTTGTTATCATTCGTGGAAGGAAATTCTAACAATATTGAGCAACTCATTTTACATCCAAATCAGTGTCTCAACCTTCATGCATATTTTTTAGACTTGCTCCCCCGTATTTGGTTCTGAAGACCTAAGGGTATGCAGTATGACGTCCATGACATGTGCAATTAACCAATCACTGTTTCTGTGAAGTCACAACCTACCAGGGGAGTTTTTCCTGGTAAACACATGACCAAACCCCTACTATAAAGGTTGACTCTCGTCTCTATTCAGGCTATGTATGCCTGCAAGGTCTACCATGGATATAGGTGGGTCTCTCCAACAACTTGCAAGAAACAACGGTCAGAAGTACCTACAAAGCCGTAAAACCATGGTTTTGGGGATAAGCCCAGGAAATCCGTACTACTACAAAGGAAAAACACTGCAAAGCCTTTTCTATCTGGCTGAAAGGAATTCAGATAAGGTAAAAGCTTAAATTACGTTGTTTTCTTTAAGTTTCTGTACTTTGTACGCATTAGTACGCAAAGTAACATTATCGCGCGCTTCGGGGAAGCAAGGGGAGCAAGGGTGGCCGAGTGGTTAGACCGCTTGCCTCTCACCGCTGTGGTCCCTGGTTCGATTCCCGGACGGGGCACTTCATGTGAGTTGAGTTTGTTAGTTCGTTCTCTCCCTTGCTTCGAGGGTTTTTCTCCGGGTCCTCCGGTTTTCCTCCCTCCATCAAAAACGAACTGGTGAGTCGAGTGATTATTTGCAAAATATTTAAGGTAGAGGTAGTGAGTGTGAGAGTATAGTGTCCCCAATTAGTGCGCGAGCGCTAGAAGACTAGGACACTTAAATAAACAGTTATTATTTTTTCTAACTTTCCCTGCGCTCCCAAAAACATCCAGCATTGTTGGCCCCACTTGGCAGTTTGAATGTTGGAAGTTGTTGGCCCTAACCTTTGCTGGGAACGATTGCATGAAATCTGTTGGAAGATGTACAGTAGGGCCTTACAGTAACCATCAATTTCTTATTTCTTTCAAGGTTCTTCTCTTCGTGCCCGACAAGATATCAGAACACAACTACAGAGCTGTTGGTTCCAAAAACCCTGAAAAATCAGCTCGAATCAAGGCCAACAGGCTGAGAAACAAATGCAAAGAAGTCATGAGATCTATTGACTGCTCTCCAGACAAGTACAGCTACGTGAACTGGACAGAACATATTGACTCCAACCCTGAATACTGCAAAGCTTTAGAGTATGTGGAAGACCTTTACCAAAAGAACGACGATTTTCGCAGCGAAATTCAACAGACAACAGAGGCCGCGCTGGTTTCCATGAAAAATGGCCGAGAAAATGGTGCTGTAGATGGCCAAACCCAAACTGACATTGATGTATAGAGGAGGGAGTGAAGTATCTATTGAAGGAGTTAGCTTTCTCTGATGCACTGCCACATATTTATGAAAACTGTACAGAATATGTATTCGTTTATCATCGCTCGTGGCCTGTATTAGAGAAATATTGTGAAGGCTTTTACGATGGGCTTGTTCGTCCCTCTCTAGGTTTTGTTGTATTTTGATAACAAATTTTAATAATTAATTGACATAGATAATATTTATTTCAATAAATATTTTATCAGCTATTGTAATGGATATTTTCCGCTAAACTATGAGTAAAAGTTTGTGTGTAATTTATCAAAAAATATGCGCTAAACTTGTAAGTGTAGCAAATGAAAATGATGTTGTCCAAAGGTAGAAATCTGCTTTCATTTTGAAATAAAATCAATCAATAACAAACGAATATTGAGTGTAACTCGCTTGTATCCCTCCCATCTTAGTCCTCAAGGCCTCGGTTAATTTGTACGAAGTCCTTATCCATCCGGAGGAATAATTAAAATGATCAGATGATGGGGGTTTTCTAATAAAATTAGCCACTGGATATGCAAGGACTTATGGCGTGATTATACCTTCGTGCAACAACAGTCTTATCTCTGCATAGCGTGACTTTATAAGCGCGCCGGCTCACGACATAACGTTACTAATTTTATGACCGTTTATCAACGGCTGAAGATCATTTTTCCTTCACGAAGAAATATAAAGGCAACACTTTCAGTTCGCTCTTGTCATGCTGAAAAAGATCGATGACAATGATATCAGTTGCATGTTTATTTTGTCGGATATTTTTTTTCTGTAGAATTACGTCAAAGTTCCGCATTATCTGCATTACAGGGCAAAGTACAATTGAGTGACTAAGTTATTGAATAACAGTGGATAATATTATAAACTACTGTGAAAACAAGGCACTACAATTAGCGAATAATTACATGTATTACCATGAGACAGAATGTAATGATTTTTTTAGCTTCTTCGCGGGTGATAACGGTGACGTCACATGTTGATCTCGTGATAATAGAGAATAAATTCGTGGAAATTTGAATAGTCTTATTTATGCATAGCGTGACTTTATAAGCCGGCTTATGACATAACCGTTACTAATCTTAAGTAAAAGGCAACACTTTCAGTTCGCTTTTGTCACGTTAAAAAAGATCGATGACGATGACATCATATCAGTTGCATGTTTATTTTGTCGGATGTTAGTCTCAGTTAGTCTCGTGAGAGGGGGACATGGGGGGATGCTCAGATCCGCAAATCCGCAAGAAAAATCGTTTAAATCCGCAAATCCGCATGATAATTTTACGAAAATCCGCAAATGCGGCAATTTCGGTTATATACGTACTTTTAAAATATTACATTTTAAAAGAATGCTAAAAATCGCTTACTAGGGCATTTACATACGTGATACTTTGATGTTTCTATTGTTTCCTTTTTCTTTTATGTCTTTTTTAAAAGAAACTTACCATTTGTACCGTTTAGTAAAGTAAGCGGTTATTAAAATGCACCGTTCTCCCAAATCGAGTTCTTGCACCAAGAAGAAACGTCGCCGAGCTTCCAATTTCACCTTACAACACCAGATGTTAAGTTTTTTATTGGATCAGTTCGTCGAATCCGCAATTTTTTACGTTGTGAGCGATCCGCAAATCCGCAATTAAGAATATCGAAAATCCGAAAATCCGCACTAAAAAATGGCTGAATCCGCCGATCCGCAAACCCCCATGTCCCCCTCTCGTGACAATGGAGAATAAATCCGGGATAAATTCCTAGAAATTCTGATTACACCAATCCTTCATCCCCAGTAAAAAATACATGCACTTTATCATTGAAAATGAACTGCACATCTGATAAAATATTTCTATATATATTTCGGGCATTATTACATCTCGTTTAGAAGCTTAATTTCATAGTTCAGTTTTTTATTGGTGCTTTTACTCTCCCTTTCTAACCAAGGTTTTTCTCCTGGCACAACTCCCCCTGATCAAGATGACATCGAAGAACGGAAGTTCTATTTCAAAACATGAAACAAGCATGTGACGATTCTGAGAAACATTAAGATGAAAGCTCATAATCTTGGTCCACACAGATTGCCGCGGGCCACCAAATCAGCTGGACAAAATGCCTGTTCCTTGGAAGCTCTACCTTGCATGTTGGTTTCTTGGTGCCGCAGTCCAAAGTGCTGTATTTTTCAGTTTTAATGCTGTTGATTACTTTAACTTCTTCTTTCCCGAAGACTACAAACCAGAAGTTTATATTGGCGTGACTGTTGGTGTCGGCGCAAGTCTTGGTGCCATCTTGACTGTTTGCTTCCCACCTCGAAAGCGATGCTTGTCTGTTTTGCTAACAACACTGGTCATCTCGGCAATTATTCTTATCATAGAAGTGATTATCACGCCTTTGAAAGAAGACGTCATGAAAAACAAGCCTCGGTTTGGTCTTCTCCTTGCTTTAGTGTTTTTAGCCACAGTCATTCAAAACGTCGGTGGAGGTGCGCTCTACAATTTTGTGGGCAAGCACTTTCCCAAGTTTGGAGTCCATGCAGCCCAGTCTGGCGGCGTCTGTGCTTTTGCAGCAACTTTTATTGTCCGCTGCATCTCGAAAGGATCATTTCAGCATGAGAAAGATGTACGCCTTGGGTTTCGTTTAAGTGGATACCTGTTCGTTGTTCTCGTTGACCTTATCATCGTCACAGCGTCGTGCATGATTGTCGTCGTACGATCCCTATGAACGTGAAAGACGATTAAACACTATAGCTAGAGATACTGATGAGAGGGGCGAAATTCAACCATTAGTAAGAAGTGATGAACACCTCAATATTTCTCGCTGGGCGGTCATCAAGAACAACTACGGTGCATTAGCTACTATTTGTCTCACTCTTGTCATATCGAATGCTCTATTTCCTGGAATCACTTCCCAGTTTCACGGAAACTATAATTGCAGCTCGCCTACTCATCATCATCATAATCATTCCAATTCTTCACTTGCTGACATGATGACATCACCCTCTCCAGCACCACCTACAAGCGACAATACGGGCTGGTTTGTCGTAATTCTCTTTGGCTGCTATTCCGTAGCAGATGCTATTGGTAAAAACCTTCCAATAATAGGCATCATCTACAACAAGAAATCTATTCTCCTCAACCTCGTGGTACAACTTGTTATTGCCGTACCAATTCTACTGATCTACTTTGAGCCATGCGTTCCACAACTTCAAGTTGATTGGCTCGCTCACCTTACAGTTGGTCTTCTTGGCTTGGTGAATGGTTACGGTCTTTGTGCAGGCATGATGCTCCTTGCTCCAGGGAAACTTGGGAAGAAGCACGAGGAGGGATTGGCCACGAGTATTGGTTATATGTTCTTACAAGTAGGGATTTTGTTTGGAATGGGGATCTCTGTATTCCTTGTAGAATATGTATTTGCGATTGCAAAACATTGATAAACTCTGTACTATTGAAAGGGGACCTCCTTTCCTAAGTTATAGTGGTCAATTATTGTAAATCTTTTACCGACAAAATGCTTGTAGCTAGGTCGCTAGAAATCGTTGTTAGATTTTTTCTGGACTCAAACTCGAGAGTGCTTTGCAAGCTATTGCGCACATTTCACACGTCGGAGTGCGACTCTAGAATTCTAGTAGAATTGTTTTAAAAATAAATCAAACAATCACTCTTTTCTATTTGCAGCTGAGTAGAGTATTGTAATTTGTAAGAATATAGAAGTGTTTGCTCTCGTCACACAACGCACCATTATTGTCGCGCAACGCACCATCGAGGGAGCGTTGCGTGATGAGATCAAACAAGTAGTTTGTTCTAATTAATTATTTTTATAGGTTAACTTTATTTATATCATTTCTGTTGTAAAATTTTATGCTTTATCTTGAATAAATCGTAAACTGGATTGCTCATCTAGGAATTTTTGCTCATAAAAATATTGGCCCTTTTCACGCGTCACGAATAATGTCGAAAATCCTTTCACATTCACGACAAAACGTTTCACGTTCACGATTCAAAATTGGTTGTGTGTAAAAATAACGAATAACGAATATATAAAAATAACGAATAAATAAAAGTTCAGATCACGTTTCAAATTAAATAGCCCGATCACGTTTCACGCCAAAAGTATAGGGGACCTGTTTAAATGTATTTCAAGGTTTTCAAGAGTTCAGTCCTGCTTCTGGATCGAGCCGGTTAGTATTATTCATCCAACGTTAAATTATAATACGATTAATAATCATTGACAAAAAATCCCCGCAATATTCTCGCTCACCTGTAATGACTCTATCCTACCAACCGCCTGCTGACACCAAGACCCTGGACCCTAACAATCTCTGCTGAATTACTTGCACCGACTGGCACCTAGTTTGACGTACTCGGACGTACACAGGAAAGTCAGTTGCCTGCATATGAAGTCATCTAAGTGTAATTGATCTTTTTCAACTGAGAAAATCAGTTTGGAAATGTGTCCCTCTAGCTATATTTCTACGTGGAGGAAAAACTGAAATTTTAATACTCAGATTTATTTTAGACCTTTCTCACGCTGGCATGATTAATTATATTAAGTGGAATTCAAAATCGAATTTGTCATGTTAAAGCTAAATATTTGTAAGGGGTTTTGAAATGAACGTGGTAAATATGATAACGAGGCTAATAATGCATGGGATACTTTATCTCTATACATTTCACAGAGAGCTGACCTATTTATTTTGAGAAACACAAAAAAGTTCGTCAAAAGCAAGAAATAAATGAAAACTAGCGCTAAAAATAAAATGAAATAAATGATTCGAAAGGAAGCGAGACGAGGCTTCCCTCGGTTCGCTCCGCTCGCTCCCAGTCTCCCCTTCATGGCTTCGCTCCCAGTCTCCCTCGGACAATATAAACGTAAACGCACACCCATAGTGCGTTTACTCGTGCCCAAGTGGAATTCAGTCTGACATGAGAATAAATATGTTTTAAAGCCAGTTTGGTCACGTTTTGAGTTCGGTACTGAACGGCGGAATATTTGTCTGCTTCGCCGGCAAGCTGATTTGAACTCATGGAGGTATCGGTCTCGATCCTAAATTTCCAATTAAAAAGGCATTTAGATATGAGCTGCCTTTATGTCTGATATTTATTAAGTAATTTTATAGCTGCTAGGGTAACAGCGATTTACATGTTGACAAATGCCTGTATTGCTAGATGTTGCAGATGCCTGTGGCTTGCCTCGTTTTCATGGCACATTCTCGACTACGACGATAGATTGCGGAAAACGCAAACCTAGACTCGTGCCGGCCTTAATATCTAAATTTCCATCTAATTCTTTCTTGAGACATCAATTCTTTTCTTTAAAGAAGGATTACAAGCGGTTAGTAAAGCGTTTGAAGAGAAGGTTCCCGCATACCAGAAGCTGAGAGATCGACATGATAACAGTTTTCTCGTCACGTAAGACAACGCAAGTAACACGGGCGTTTTACGGACACTTCTCAATCGGCTGAGCTGACCGAAATTTGTAAGCTCCTATGCTGGAAAAAGTGAACGTCCACGGCTGACGACTCAGCTCAAAATGATTATGAAGTGAATCTACTAGCTCGCACTCTTTTGCGCATGAAGCCTATAAACATCAACACCTTTCACAACTATTAAAAAACTCATTAATAATTCATAAGGCAAACACAATGAAAATCGCCACCGTGACGAGTGTCTTTATATCTGATAAAGATTCGGCCTAATTTACATCAACTTTAACCTCGATTTTCTCCAAGATAAATGAAGATATTTTTGAATTTCTTTTAGAGAACAACTCTAATATGTGTTGGAGTTTTTTAAGCCGTATAAAGAACTCGAGATCGTGTTTTATCGGTATAAAGATCCTCGCCTACGGCTCGGATCTTTATATCCGATAAAACACTCTCTCTCGTTCTTTATACTATACATAAAGAAAGTGGGAAAAGCATTCTGTTTGTTGGAGTGACGCTATCGTGTCCTATAGCATTCGTATTTCAAGTCATTTGTTGGTAGTTTGGATGAAAGGGGTACAAGTACTTCCTTCCGTTGCGGCCCAAACGGGGGAAAATGGGAGGTTCCTTTCTACTCCCCAGTTCCTCTCCTCTTAGGGACTCTCACCAGGTTGTTGACGGCGCTAATCGGCTGACGGTTAAACCGCCTAGTAAAAGACGCCATATGGACCTCTTGTTTTTATTTGTATCGGGCTTTTTTCGAACTTTTTTTGTGTTTCTCAAAAGAAATAAGTGGACTCCCTGTATCATAAAGTGCTTGCGGACAAGAGAGCATAAATGAGAGAGGGAAACTTGTTAATGGGGCGCGCGCCGTGATGATTCCCATCTGTGCTATTTTTAGTAACCGGATGCAGTTTAATTTTCGTCTTACCCTACTCCCGTGCGTCATAATTTGACACTTCCGGACCCAGAGAACCGTTTAGAGTAGATTTGAGTTTTCAAAAACAGCATTAAAATCAAAGTTATCTTAGTTCTGCTCTTGTTCATATTATTGTCAGGAGGCTAGAAAAGTATAAATTTCTAACTCGGGAAACGAACTAATTTGATCTTTAGTTTCCTTGACAACCACTTGTCCTTGAGAACTTTTTAATTATAAGAACAAAAGCAATTAAGCTGTTGACCTTGTAAAACACCTCGTGTCAATAGGTCAGTAATTGGATCTTATTGATTGGAACTTGAAAGGCTTAGTTTTTAAAATTACTCGAAGGACTAGAGTTGGACTTTGTACTGCAGCTGTTCAGCAAAACCGGTTCTGAACGTAGTTTTGACGCAAGCGCAGAAGACGAATATCTGCCTATGCATTTAAGTTAGCGTCATCAATTAGTTTTGTTTACCAACAGACTTTGAGTCAAGAAAAATATACTTGTTCTTGAATAAGACTTTAGTTTTTATATCTCAGTTTGTTTTGACTTGAATATACAAGCGACTGTCATCGACGCTTTGTTAAGTTAATCCTTTTACAAAGAGTTATTGTAGGATTAAGGTCATTGAGTCAATAGAGGTTTCCGATTTAGCGGAATCGGAACGAAGTTTTCCAGCACTTATGTAGGTGATAACGAGAACAATAGGAATGACACGCGTCGATTTTTAAACTTCTTTATTTGTAAAATATTCAAAACAGTTTAGCGAGCTTTAGGTAAATTTGGAAATCACAAACTGACCTTCGCGTGCTAAGATACCTAAGTGATATCAGAGTTAATTCCGGTGATATTAAGTTATATTTCTCTATCAAAAATTAAAACGGAGTGATTTCAAAAAACCCGTGAAACAAAAACTAATATCTAGTGTGTAATAGTTTAATAAAAACAAAAGAAAACAATAGTAAGAAGGTTTAATAGTGTCTATATATCAAACAAAATTAACATGATTTGCAACATGAGTCACTATTTAATATGCAGAGATGGGAACAACCAGAATATTGAGGATGATAAAACAACGCAAATACTAAGGTAACAGATTTGTTGTCTTCCAGTGCCTTTTCAAAATCCAGTTGATTTGTATCATATTTCAAATGTCTTTGTTATAAATACCAAAGCAGAACTGCAAGCCGTGTGGGATCTACAGTAACCGTTGTACGCATGCGCTTAACTGGTTTCGAAAATAGCAGTGACTTTGCGAGGACGTACATATCACATTATCTTTTCAGCACAGCATTATTAGGTGTATATTAATACTTCATGACTATAAATGTGCAAGGTTTTACAAGTTTCTGTATAAACACAGTTACACTCATGCCCAACGACAAAATTTGCGGATTATTTCCGCGTTTTCACATATATTTGGACGAAAGTTTAGTCTGAATTTGCTGTGTTCTTTGTTTCTTTGATTGCTTTTGTTTGTTTGTTTGTTTACTTGCTTGTTTGCTTTTCTTTTCTATGAATTAACTTCTAAATGACTGTTCAAATACATGAGCACTGATCTTGGGGTGCTCCCCTGTATAAGATTTGCGAAAAAATCCACTTAAACCTCATAAAAGAATTAAAATGGTCGACTTGTATAGAGACTACACAAGAGAGCATAAATAAGAGAGGGAAACTTGTTAATGGGGCGCGCGCCGTGATAATTCCCATCTGTGCTATTTTTAGCAACCGGATGCAGTTTAATTTTTGTCTTACCCTACTCCCGTGCGTCAAAAATTGGACCCACAGAACCGTTTAGTGCAGATTCAGTTTGAGTTTTCAAAAACAGCATTAAAATCAACGTTATCTTAGTTCTGCCCTTATTCATATTATCTACCATCAAAAGTGTAAAAGTGTATACTTTCTGATTACAGAGGAACGATTTTGATGATCGATCGAGATAAAAGGCAAAAACGTCGAGGATTTTGTTGTGTTTTTGAAAGAAATTTTAGCGGGAATGCGCGAGCTACTGACGCATCACACGTCATCGAGAGCGTGCTTAGGTTTATTCAAATTAAAGTTTTCGCTCATTTAGATGAGAAAAACTCGTTTGTTTTTATAATTTTTTGATGTATGTTATTAATTGGACATCAGATGGCTTTTTCGTGGAATCTAGAATAAATTTGGTATTGATTGTGTGATGTTATGAAGCTCAAATCGCGAAATTCCACTCGTTCAATTTTTCGACGCACGGGAGTAGGGTAAGACGAAAATTAAACTGCATCCGGTTACTAAAAATAGCACAGATGGGAATCATCACGGCGCGCGCCCCATTAACAAGTTTCACTCTCTTACTTATGCTCTCTTCACAGGGCCCCCTAATCAAACATAATTTTTTTTAAATAAATGTAATAAAAATGTACCTAAATCGTCGTTGTTTAGTCTTGTTATTTGCGCGTGCATGTGTAATATTCTACTTGGGCTTCCTGTGGAAAGAGCGCGTGCTCTGCTTTTTATAAATTAAGCCCAAAAAGAATATTCCATATATGCGCGCGCGCAAAAGACTAAAACATTTATGAATGATTAGGGGTCCTGTGCTCTCTTGTTGCGGACTAATCCTAAAAACTAATCATTTGCATAACTTGAGGGGGAGGGGAGGGGTGGTGATCTAGCTGCGCACTAGCGCACTAAAAGGTCTAAAAGGGTCGCACTCCCCGAACCTTAAAGTGCACCTAACCCCCTGTTATTTCCCATTTTGACAAAAAGTTGAAGTATTTCTAATGACTTGTAGGAAAAAACTAAGCGATTTGAATGAATTCCCAATTTTTTACACAATTATAAAGTTTGGAGTTCCATGGCCGGAACACTTTCAAAAAACTTAAGTCTGGATAGACGGCACACTCTTTTGTACGTTTCAAAAGTTTATTGTGCAGTACAAAAGAGTGTGACGTCTACCCAGGCGGAAATTTATTTACTCCGACTTCAGACTCTTAGGACGGCAGCTTTTGCTGGGCTTTTTTCGCCTATAAATACGAATCAAACCGCCAATGGCGAAGTAACTCGTGGATTGACCGAAATGACCACAGGAAGCCCAAACAATATATTTTAGTAAAACTAGCTATTTCTAATAGAAAGTGAAGTGCTGCGAGCAGAAAACAGCTGGTGGATCCACGTTAGCAGAACTGTTCCCCTAAAACTTACGAAAGTACATCGCTTTCTCTGATATATGAAATGTTTCTTGTCTATCTCCTGTGCGTTGTGTGACGAACACTGCTAGTTGACCTTCAATATTGAACTACAAGGATCAGTGTCGGACACACACAGTTCAAAATATTTAGTACTTTGTGTAAAGCAATTTTTCAAACAATCTCAAACGGCTAGCGTTGGCAATGATTATAAAACTAACCGATTTTAAAAAGCTAGTTTATGTGAATCGCTGATCGTATGTATCGCGTGTTCGTCTAGTGACATCCTAGTCCAGTCCCAGACTCTCTTTCTTGCCGCTCCAGGACTCGCGGAGAAAGAGAGTCCAGTATAACTTGCATGCGCATGTCAGTTTAGTGACCACGCGATCACCACATTCATGTGGTGATCGCGTGGTTACAAATCCTAAAGTCATCTAATGATTCAAGATGGCTGAAGAAGAAAGTGTTTTGTATACACGATATCAGTCTCATTTCGGAAAGCCATTTGTTGATTCAGTGAGCTATGCACTTGGAAAAACCAACTATAATCTTTTACCAAAGTTTGAGCAGTTACAGGCCATTTACGGATGGACAGTTGTGAAAGACGTATTTGTGAATTTTTCGATACGCATCACTACCACTGCTACCAAACACTGACATTTGCATATTGCAAGCACGCAAAATACTAATTAATCAATTGATTGGCTCATGTTGCACATGCGCATGCAAGTTATACTGGACTCTCTTTCTCCGCGAGTCCTGGAGCGGCAAGAAAGAGAGTCTGGGACTGGACTAGTGACATCCTTGAATCGACTCTCGATACGGTATGGACTTGAACCGCTGATCGTATGTATCGCATGTTCGTCTAGTGACATCCACAGATTGCGTTCCGAATAGGAGGCTACTCGCTTCGCTCGCAGCAATAACGAGTTTTCATTTGAAGACAAAAATCCAAATCAATAAATCAACAATTTCCTTAGAGTCATTAGCTATAAAAGAAAAAAAATCTGTCAAAAAGAAAAAAAAGGTGAAAAAAAAATCTACCGCCGGGCCGGGATTTGAACCTGGACCTTTCGATTTTAAAGCCAAGGCCATATTCGCTGGACCATTCAGAAGTTGTATGGTTAAGACTGGTGAATTTTGTATATTTATTGTCAAATTGTGGTTACAAAACAAATGCAAAAATGCTTCTCTCTGTGCTCTGTAGCAAAATGTCGCTATAAATATAAAAGAAATTACTTTACCAAACACTAAGCCAATAAAATAACTCAATACGCCTTTTTGTTGCTGTTTTCGGCTAGCGGACTCGAGACCTTCACGGCGCTAGCGACGACGGCTTTCACAAAATGTTTTCCGGCGTTTGTTTATCTACTTTGACTCTTGTGATGACAGAGTACGAACACTAAAAGCTTGGATGACTTTGATGTTGGACTTGAAGAGATTTTTGTCGCTTGATAGCGATGTACAAAGCCTGGCAATCGACTGCAGTGTGATATTCTATTGCGTAAGTCATAGTAGTAGTAGTAGTAGTAGTAGTAGTAGTAGTTTATTTAATCCTTTTGGCAGTTTGAAGACTGAATTACAAGGATGTCAGCAATTAATACAATAAATAAATAAATAAATAAATAAATTAATTAATTAATAGATTGAAATATATAAATATAATGCAATAACTATCATGTGATAACCTCTTGACAGCCAGCCCACAGAAAATTCAGGAAATGGACTGACCCCGACTGTCATCCATTCCCAAGAAAATCCTGCAAGCGGACTGTCAGGAAGTCACCAAAGCGTTTGGTATTAGGAATAACTTTAATAACTTTATTCTGACCCGATCTAAGGTTCTGGGTTACATTATGGGAATACCTTAGCCCAGATAACAAGTCATGTCTAAACTTGCTTTGGTACTTCGATGGTTTTACTCCTGAAATAGCTTGTAATGATCTATAAAAAAGCTTCTTCTTTAAAACAACGTCTTATATAATTTTTCGTGTGTATTGGACATGTCTAGTGCCGGGAGTGTTTCTAGTCAATGCTGTTCTTAACTAAATATAAATTTTGTCTAGTCTGATTTCTACATAAATCGTGAAAAGCAAATATCGTTGATCTGTGAATAGTTCGGGAGTCCTTAATTCGGGAGTCCCGGAATAAAAAACATATTTCCTTTAATCTCGTACCCAGAGCCCACATTACTTTCGGCCTGCGGTCAATTGCATCGAGTATGCGCAGTGCCATAGTGTTAACACATTTGCGAGTGAGTGAGTAACACAATAGGTTACTACTTTATGTATGCCACCATTCTAGTCAGACAATAGATAGATTGAATAGTGCCATTTCATGTTGTCATACACGAAGTAGTAGGCTGATCATTTGCATATTTTGACCCCTCACTATAACTCGTGGATTTGCAATCCACGAGTTAAAAATCAGTTTTCAGCAGCTTTGAGTGAAATTCAAAGTGTATTCAAATCTACATCACTTCAGCGATCGAATCACAGGTAACCCAAGCTCTGTGTTAGTGAACTTTAAGAGAATGCATGGGGTTTTTCAACATTAAGATTTTCAGTAGAAATATTCGAAAATGACTTACTTTTCTTACATGGTTTCTTTGTGTGTCCTTTGGGGATGTCTATATCGAGTTTTGGTAATTTTCGTCCCCCTTCAATAGGAATTGGGAAAGTTCATGAAATTTGGATGCTCAAGGGCCACTTCGGACGCTTTTTTTCACGAAAAACAATTCTGATCAAGAAATCACTTGGCAGAGCCATGAAGGAGTTGTTTAGCAATCAATCCATACCAATTTCTTCGAGCCACGCTCGTCGCGGTATCGAGCTGTGAGCCCTCCCAACGTCCACCGAAACGACGACCAAAACCGCCATTTTACCCGCAAGAGAAAAGTTTGGCACAGAAAAGCCGTTGGACATGTAGTGCTGATATGTTGCTTGGGTTCAGCTATTGTGTTTGTACTCTTTTTTCTAAACAGTTCTAATTATTGCCAAACATTAGTCATTTTTAGGGTTTTGAAGAGCAGACCTAAGAGACTTTTTCTTTTCTTCGTCTGGTTTAAATTTTTCAAATTTAAGCTGTTTGTTCAGTTTCACTTATCAAAAAGTCATTGATTTAGCTATTTAGCTTGAATTTGGAACAGAGTTCCTGTGTTATGACAAATATAACCCGTGGGACCCCTACAACATTTATTTTCTGGCTGTTTGTTTATTTTTTTTAGCCAATCATGTCAATCATAAAACGGGTAGGCTCGTAAAATTCTGCTTCCGGTATTGTTGTTTTGAAAAATTTTCAGCCAATCAGAAAACGGCCCTATTTGGATTGAACCTATTCTCAGGTGTGCCACCACAGGAAGCTCAAAGATCCTTTTTCCGATGTTTAAAATTGTGTAAAATTAAGCTTTGGAATTCATTCAAGTCGAGTCATTTTATCGTAGACGTTTTATCAAAATTGGAAATAACAGGGTTAGGCGCACTTTAAGGCGCTGGTTAGCGCTGAAACTTTTCTCTGAAACTTGCCTCAATCGCCGTTGCGAGACAAGTTTCACAATGGTCCACAATACATTGCACCGTGTAACATGGTCATTTAGCGGAAATTTTCCCCGGGTCGGTTTCACGAGACGGTTTCACGAAAAGTAGAACTGCTGTCTACAACTGCAACAGAAACTTGTGTCGCGAACAAGTTTCAGGACAAAATTTCAGCGTGTAACACCCCTTATGAAACTCGTCACGCATCGGCGCTCGAGACAAGTTTCAGATAAAAGTTTCAGCGTGTAACTGCGCCTTGACTGGCAGGTTAGTCGTCAACTATGGCAGAGATCAGGAAAGGACCAAAAGAAGCAAAATTTGCCCTAGTTACTGGAGGTACAAGGGGAATTGGTTATGGAATAGCACAGAAACTTGCTGAATCTGGCTACGATTTAATTCTTGGGTATAATTCAAACGATGCACGAGCAGAGACAGCAAAGTCTGACCTCACCGCCAAGCATAATGTTCGTGTTTTCACAGTGAAAGGAGACGTCGCAAAACAAGAAACAGTCAATGCACTTTTTGAAGCGGTGCGAGTTCACTTTGGGAATCGTCTGAATGCTTTTGTCCATAATGCTGGCTTGCAGCTTGGAATAACCACAGATATAACCTCAGATGTTGGTAAAGCTGCCTCAAACAACCCAGGATTTCACAAATTCTGCTCGGGTGTCGACGCGGGAGGCAATTTGGAATTCGCTCTGTATGATTATTACCAAAATGTTTATCCTAAATGTTTTGCCCGCTGTGTCGAGAAATCACTGCCTCTGATGCAAGATGGTAATGGCTACATAGTAGCTATCTCATCACCTGGCTGTAATTCTAATTCAATACCCTTTCCAGACTACGTCCCTGGTCCTGCAAAGGCCGTGCTCGAGTATCAGGTATGAGTAGAACGTGAACATTTGTCATTAACGAAATTTATAATTCAGTTTTCAAAGTTGACTCATTATAAGTATTCATGTTTGAGGAAGATTGCCAATGATTGGTCCAAAAGTTTTCTCGGGAGAGGATATGTATGCGGAATTGTTTGAATCTCGAAGGCTAAACAGCTCATACTTGAATATTGATTAAACTAGTGTTAAGCAATGCTTATGTGAGTGCTGCCAAAAGGATTTTAAAGGGAGGCAGTGCTCTTTGTGTGATGCTTAGCATTTCAGCTAAAATTGTGAAAAAAATCCCAGTTAGACAACAAATGATGAAGTAAAAACAATATCCCACCAACTGAGGTGCTCTGGGTATGAGGATTTTCTTTTGTAAAATTAATTAGCATTTGATATTGATCAGTTGATTGTTAGGAATAGTACTCCATGAACTGTTTGAGTAATATTGTTCTAGTTGTATCACAGGAGGCCCAAGCTCTCTATGAGAGGTGAATATTACAAAGCTTTGTATGGGAGTTTAAGTTCCGCTATATTACTCCGTAAATAATAAAGCAAATAAACTCTAACGTTTATGCAGTGCTTCTTGTGTTATTGATATTCTCTGGTAGCGATTTTAGGCCATTTCGTCGATTTTTTGCTGAGTTCTCTTTCCACTACTAAGAAGGAGGAAAGGAAGGAAGGCTTCGTCAGACCAAAGGACTGACCCACTCTCGAAAATCGCTCGATTCTCAGACTAAACCACGTCCCCTTGCTTCGGTACTCCGCATCACGAAAGCCAGATAGTTGTCCTTCAAGTTTATTGAAAAATATTCCACAAAAGTTCTTCCGTCGAGAAATCAATCCAGCGAGAATTTCAAATGACGAGCCATTTTGAAGCCTTCGGACCCGCGGCAAGAACTTCCTGTGCAGTTTGGCGACCGTTACGGTCAAATTTCTGCCAACCAGTCCCCCCATGGTCAGGAAATAGTAAACCGCGATGAAGACTTTTTCAGTTGGATTAAAACGATTTCAGCTAAATTTTTTACACTTATCAAGGTTTGAATAATAGTAAATACGTGATAAGTGTAAAAAAAATTAGCTGAAATCGTTTTATTTCATTGAAAAAGTCTTTATTATTTCCTGACCATGGGGGGAATGGTTGGAAGAAATTTGCCCGTGCCAGGCTTTAACGGTCGCCAAGCTGCACAAGAAGTTCTTGCCGCGGGTCCGAAGGCTTCAAAATGGCTCGTCATTTGAAATTCTCGCTGGATTGATTTCTCGACGGAAGAACTTTTGTGGAATATTTTTCAATAAACTTGAAGGACAACTATCTGGCTTTCGTGATGCGGAGTACCGAAGCAAGGGGACGTGGTTTAGTCTGAGAATCGAGCGATTTTCGAGAGTGGGTCAGTCCTTTGGTCTGACGAAGCCTTCCTTCCTTTCCTCCTTCTTAGTAGTGGAAAGAGAACTCAGCAAAAAATCGACGAAATGGCCTAAAATCGCTACCAGAGAATATCAATAACACAAGAAGCACTGCATAAACGTTAGAGTTTATTTGCTTTATTATTTACGGAGTAATATAGCGGAACCTAAACTCCCATACAAAGCTTTGTAATATTCACCTCTCATAGAGAGCTTGGGCCTCCTGTGGTTGTATCCTATAGTTCAATATTGCTTTATGTTCTCTATGAAAGTGGAATCCCTTTGTGTTTTATAATTAGAAATAGAAAATA
The DNA here is from genome assembly GCA_029948255.1 of Telmatactis stephensoni. Classification (NCBI taxonomy): domain Eukaryota; kingdom Metazoa; phylum Cnidaria; class Anthozoa; order Actiniaria; family Isophelliidae; genus Telmatactis; species Telmatactis stephensoni. The sequence continues at coordinate 641,487 of JALIZF010001808.1, read as the reverse complement.
GAAATTTCAATAATATAAAACATGAACTTTTATTTGCAACTCTTTTAACTTATTGTAACAAATATTACAACGGTATAAAAAAATGGTAATAGCTCCACATAGAGCAGGCCATATTTGGCTGAGTTCGTAAGTTTGGAAAGTACTGATAAAACAGAAGTTCGTACAGCCAACACTCACGTTGCTCGTGACTACTGACTCTTAATTACAATTTAGAAAGTACATACGCAGTGGCTATTCATACGGTAACCGTACGGCGACTTGTAATTTCTATTCGTACGGACATTCAAATATTTCGATAATTTAAAGCAATTATTTAAGATACCGATTTTAAACTATCATAACTTTGTTTAAAAGTAGGTAACAATTTGAGAAAGCTTCAACGCTCGAGATTTTATCGTGTAGATTTAGCCGAGCACAGAGTACACCAAGACGAAAAGCGACACTTAGAAAAATTTCACCGATTCGAAGACAGTGAAGGTCACTAACTAGCAATGACACTATCTTATTTAATTAACGGTAGATTTGCCATTTTTAGTTTTTGTTATCGAATTATTTCCATGAACGAATAAAGGCATGTTTTTATAGACGATTTATTCGCATTTCGGCTCGTAATTAGAAGGAAAAAAACCCTCCGTACGAATAAGTCACGCACGCTATTCATACGGCAGCATTTAAAAACCATGTCTAAACTCAAAGAGGCCTAAATTCTGTGCAGTCAAACTGTTTCTCAATACTTTTTAGACACTACGAAAATTGTTTCTGAATGTTTTGGTCCCATTTGGGCTCGATTTGCAGAGGAAAACTCCATGTCCGTACGAATAAGTCACGCACGCTATTCGTACGGCAGCATTTAAAAACCTTGTCTAAACTCAAAGCGGCCTAAATTCTGTGCAGTCAAACTTTTTCTCAATACTTTTTAGACACTACGAGAATATAGGTTTTAGAAACAATTTTCGTAGTGTCTAAAAAGTATTGAGAAAAAGTTTGACTGCACAGAATTTAGGCCGCTTTGAGTTTAGACAAGGTTTTTAAATGCTGCCGTACGAATAGCGTGCGTGACTTATTCGTACGGACATGGAGTTTTCCTCTGCAAATCGAGCCCAAATGGGACCAAAACATTCAGAAACAATTTTCGTAGTGTCTAAAAAGTATTGAGAAACAGTTTGACTGCACAGAATTTAGGCCTCTTTGAGTTTAGACATGGTTTTTAAATGCTGCCGTATGAATAGCGTGCGTGACTTATTCGTACGGAGGGTTTTTTTCCTTCTAATTACGAGCCGAAATGCGAATAAATCGTCTATAAAAACATGCCTTTATTCGTTCATGGAAATAATTCGATAACAAAAACTAAAAATGGCAAATCTACCGTTAATTAAATAAGATAGTGTCATTGCTAGTTAGTGACCTTCACTGTCTTCGAATCGGTGAAATTTTTCTAAGTGTCGCTTTTCGTCTTGGTGTACTCTGTGCTCGGCTAAATCTACACGATAAAATCTCGAGCGTTGAAGCTTTCTCAAATTGTTACCTACTTTTAAACAAAGTTATGATAGTTTAAAATCGGTATCTTAAATAATTGCTTTAAATTATCGAAATATTTGAATGTCCGTACGAATAGAAATTACAAGTCGCCGTACGGTTACCGTATGAATAGCCACTGCGAAGTAGATATGTCTTTAAATGGTAATACTTACCAAAGATAAACGGTCTTTTTAGCTACAGAGTTTATAACCTGAAACTTCAGATGTCAAAACACCAAAAAGCACATTTGAGTGCGTAGAACCGGTTTCCAAACCGGTTTCGTAGTACTTTTACTGTTTTTACTGGTGAACTGCTAGCAGACGTTTGAGGTGATCAACTTAATGACGACGGTCATTTTTGGAGTTTACAGCGGCTGGAACTGATAATCCTTGCGCGCGCAGTTATTTTAATTACCAGTCCTCGCGCAATCCCGCGGTCGAACGTCTAGCGGGAAAATTATAACCCAACATTTGCGAACAAATTTAAAGGTCGTGCACTGTTTTTGTTGCGATAAATTCTTGTTTATATAAGACGTGTTTGTTAATGGCCACCAAAAAGTGTATAGTTTGCCAAAGGCGGTCTACATCGCGTTGGTTTTCGGTCACAGACAATAATAAAAGACAGTTAGACTGAATACTTTGGCGCTACGATGACGGAGACAGACGAAGTTTTGTATACCTCTTGTCAAAGGAATCTTACGAGATCAAAGAGCAAATACAGCTTCAAAAACGATAAAAATCTTGACTCAAGAAGCACGCAAAGCATTCCAAAGACTGTCCTTTCAAAACGATCACAACAAGACTCACTTTTAGCTACCGTAACCGAAGGAACTGCATGAATTCATATAAGCTTACTGCGCTTCGAGATATTTTTGTATGTCATAAGATTTCTAAACATCAAGGACATCTCCTTTAGTTTAACCAGTTCACATTTTCTACCGCCTTTGTAATGACCAAATGACTTGGAAACTTATGCTGAGAAGGGATTTTCCCGAATTCTCGCACCTCATTGATAATATCTGTTTCCTCGACTTCACATCTCTGTTTACAATATAAACTCGCAGTCATGAACCTCTTACCAGCACAACACATTCACAAGATACCGAACACGAACTTTTACTACAATGAAACAGCTACAAAGTCGTTTAACTAAACTGGAGATGACTAACGTAGACAGGGATGTCTCAAAGCCCGTAACAAAACTTCAGGACCAGGTAAATAATTTCCCAGTTTTAACCTTCGATTCCCCTTGATTTAACAATTGAAAACAATTATATTTATGACTTTTTTATTTGTAATATAAAACTCTTCACAGATTCAGATCATCTGACCTGAATGTTATGAGCCAAATATCTACTTTGAAACAGGAGTTGACAAAACTTCACAACTATAATATTATGTAGATATTGTTGATATATCTGGATTTGAAAAGCAATCGATTACTGATTTCCTTAAATATCTCCATTATTACTCTGCGAGCACTTCCTGCTTTGATTCAAGGAGGAGAAAAAAGGAAACTATGCTCGCAGACTACAGCATTATGTGAAGATTAACTCTTGACACCATAACTTCATCAAATATTCTTCCTTTTCAATAATATTTTTGCTTTAGGTATTTATTAACATCTAAGAAAAAGCAAGGTCAGAGTGTTAATGGCTTTATTAATGCCTGATAATGACAAAGAAAAGTCAATCAAGTTGATGGCCATCCCAGAAGCACAAACAGGAAGTTTATCAGCATTTTGTAGTACTTTGAAAAAGAGAAGCCAGCTGCTTGAAAAGTTGACATCATCATTCTATAAGTTCCCCAGTTAAGTCAGCAGTGAGGACGTGGCTGCTCAGCAAGCCTCAACAATAAGGAGGAATAAGGAAGAGTTCATTCAATCTGCAGAAGAGGCAGGGATAAAAATTGTCAGCAGATTCACAGAATTCAGCAGAAGCAAGTAATAACAATTTTCTGCAGCTATAATAACAGCTAATAAGTTCACAGCAGAATACCTGGGGCGCCCTTAAGACTTAATTTATCCCTATTCTTACCTGCAATGACAAAGTAAAGAACATGGATAACATGAACTCCCACCCCCCATGGATGGACTTTATTTTGAAGCTTTGTGCACTACCACGCCATGAGGGTTTTTCTCCAGGTTCTTCGGTATTTCTTCTCTAAGCAAAAATCAACATGTAAGTTGAGAGTTGTATGTAAAAATATTTCATGTAGAGGTAGTGGGTGTGAGTGACAGTAGATGAAGAACCACTATGTGGATATGATGCTGTGAAAAGATTATTTATTTATTTATTATTTATGTATTTATTATATACATATATTTATTTTATTTATTTATTTATTATTTCTTTATTAAGTGTGAATGCCAAATATACCGAGACTTTTAGTAGTTTGCAAAAACAACTAGCATTGATGTTTCCATCAAATTTCTCTTTTCTCAATGCAAAATAGGCAAGTAGTCAATCTATAATAGACATAAATGGTAATCCATTCTTACTAACCGTCCATCACAAATGCAATTAATTAGAGCACAGTTTGCTTTTAATTACTGATGCTTGAGTAGACTACTAAAACAGAGTACACTATAGTGGAAGTTCAGATTATATGTGAACAGAAAATATAATTAATTTCAAATACATAGCAAAATTTATTAGGCTAAGAGTCTAGGTTAAGTGAAAAAATAAGGTACAGTATGTAATATAATGTAATTGATACTTGATAGCATGTATGGATTATTTAATTTAACCATGGTCACATCAATTTATCTAAACAAACCAAATTATTAGTTGACAATAATAGAATTCAAGATCAAATTCTAGACTCAATAAAAACTACACTTGCAGACTTTGAAACCAAACCTGTTTTCATAGTAGTTTGCAAGAATTATTTAACGTCAGTGATAATCTAGTTTTGCAATAAGTGTTTGCATGGGTACATTAAGTGATCATGCACATGAGTTAGAGTCAAATGACAGTAGAGATCATCTAGAGCTTGTAAAGCAATAGACTTCATGTCTTCAATCTTAATATTACTCAGGGGAATGTTATTTCAAACCACTAGCATACAAGCACTACAAGCATGCAACACTTTGTAGTATTTGTACTAAATAGTGCTTATTAAACAAAGAAAACAATAGAATTAGCAAAAAAAAAAAAATAGCACTATTTAGTACCTATTTATGTTGCACACTTTTAGTGTTTGTATTCTATTGATCAAGGCTAGAAGAATAATCACATTATTTGTATAGCATTGTAAATAATATATCGTAGATTGCAATAATAGTTATTTATATAGTGATCAATGGTTAATGGTACAGAATATAGGAATATTGATATTTATCTTTCAGGTGAAATGTCACATGCTAATGACCGTGTAGTTTGAATTTAGAGACAAGCTTGTGGGGGGGAAAATCACCTGGAAACATTTCTAAACCATTAATGACTATATAGCTATTTAGTAGAATTTGGATAACTACCAGAGAAATAAAAGAGTTGCTACAGACTGCTTATAAGCAGCATCGATACACGCTCACATTTAGTCAGACATACATATTCGACGCAAGAATGTAAAATACACCACGAAGAAGGGCTGTAAACTCGATCGAATATTACTATTTGAATCAATAAATGTTCATTTTCACAAAATAACTTGACACTAACCTGTGGCAACTGGGTAGATTTTCGTCTATTTGCGTCCAAACCGGTCGAGGGGGCTCGAGGGTGGCTAGACATTTTCCAGTTGTAGATTTCCTTTTGAATAAGGCAATGTTCTAACTGCAGTTTTTGCTGCTGATGGGAATAGTTACAGCTGAACTGTGAAGAGCATTATATAAGAATATCCGAGAAACCTTCTTTGTGCCATAATTCGGTTTTCCAGACTACAGAGCTACTGAAGAAAAAAGTAAACAACGGAGTCCCGTAATCACTGTTGCAGAACCGATGCGAAGATGTAAAACCGACGAACATATGCTGAAGATGGGCTGATATCCCAGATTTACCGCTCTGTTTCTCTTGTTTGTCTCTCTAAGAACACTTCCAGTCCAAGTTTATCCTGTGGCAACTGGCTCGATTTTGAGCAATCTTTAACTGCGAGAAAGCAGCCTTGTTCACTCTTTTGTTCAAGCCTGACATTCGATGCTCGTACTTCAAGGCAAAAATGCCCAATTTTTTCGAACTAATTTTAAACAGAGTTATCATCCTGGCATCCATAAATGCACAATGAAGCAATACATGGGTGAATTTCTCCTTGCAGATAATAATTCCTTGACTATCACTGGAAAAATTAACAAAAAACCAAACTGCATTTTTTTTGGATTTTACCTGGAATTTTATTGGATTTTAGCCAGAAACCAAATTTGGAAAAAATGCAATTTTTCCAAACTTGGGTTTTTCACAAAAAACAAATTTGGGAAATTGAAATTCCAGGTATGGAAAGTTTACAATTCCCACAGCTGGTTTTCCAAATTTCCATATATGGAATCCTAAAAATCCAAACCAGGATTCATATGATTTCCATAGGGGGAAATCAGGAAAGCCAACCTTGGATAAATGTATTACCCATATATGGAAAACAGAAAACCTGATTTTGGATAAATGTAATACCCACACATGGAAAGCTGTTTTTCCAACTCTGGATAAAGAGGATACCCTAATATGGAGACCAGAAGAGCCAATGTTGGATAAATTCATTATCCATATATGGCAACTAGGAAAGTCAACTTTGGATAAATGTATTATCCATATATGGAAAACAGAAAACCTGATTTTGGATAAATGTAATACCCACACATGGAAAGCTGTTTTTCCAACTCTGGATAAAGAGGATACCCTAATATGGAGACCAGAAGAGCCAATGTTGGATACATTCAAACCCCATATATGGAAAGCTAGTAAGCCAACATTAGATAAGTGCAAAAACCTTATTTGGAAACAAGAAAACCCAACAACACACCCCTACTGAGTAAAGCCAACCTTGGGCATCTGAAAAAAACAAGAATCGAAAATAAATAATAAATATTTTTTTATTGAAAAAGGTAACTTGGATTTACAAAATAGCCATATAAAGGACAGCTAGGAAGCCAAACTAGGTACAATTAGAAACACTAAGCCAACAACATGTATGGAAATAATGTTTAATTATTTAACTAGTTAATGTCTAATATCCGTCAACACTAAAACATAGATGTTAAGCAATCGTTGGATGAAGCTGAGTTTATGCAATTAGGCGAATAGCAGCCCCCAATTACGAAAAAAATGTGTACTTTTTGTAGCTATCTGTTAGTACAAAAAGTATACTGCATGCTGTATTTTTTTGTATACTTTGCTGTTGGGTGAAAGTATACTTTTAGTTGGCACAATTTCATCCAAAAAGTATACAAAAAATATACAACTCACTGTATACAAAAAGTATACAGCAAGAAAGAAATGTATACTTTTTGTATACATCTTGCATTCAATCCCTACCTTGACATATGTATACTTTTTGTAGATGTTTTGTATACAATATCTATTTTGCATAATTTAGCTATACATATTACAACTTCAGTATACAGCTATTTCAAAAAATTTTGAATACTGAATTGTGCATACTGAATAGCTAGACTTAAAAATTGCATTATTGATAGTTTCTGTTGTCGTTTTGACACTTATTTGCTTAGTTATACAATCATGTAGCTGTTATAGAGGATTTTCACTATATGCCATCTCCAAAACATTAACTGAACTACACAGCATTTTGGTCTTTGAATGGACTATTCAGTATGGAAAATGCAGTATTTAGTTCAAAAGTTGTTTTAGCTGTGTATAATATATAAATTCTAAAAGACTTAATCAAGTTTTCTGAACAGCTATTGCAAGACACCGGTGAGTAGTGAAACAAAGGGTTTGAATAAATCCATAAAATAAGTATTTGGCAAGTTTGATTTTTATGAATAATAATAATGTGCACATGAAATATCATCTTCTTGACATAAGTTAGACATGGCATAATGTTCATTGGCATGCAAATATTAAAAATATAAATAAATTATGTCATAAAAAATGAAATCATCTTAGCTTGATGGTGCTCTATGTCTTGAATTTGAAATCTTGAAATCTGCAAAAAAAAATCCAAATAATGGTGAATACTAGACATTTCTAACAGAGAGTGAAGTGCTGTGAGCAATTTAAACAAGGCTTTTCCTAGTACTTAGATGTCTATAGTTTTAAATCGATATTTCAGAAAACTTTTATTTATAGGCTAGAAGTGCTAGAGATTTAACAAATTGAAGATGGTTTGGAGTTGTCTGTCCTCTTATTGACACACTCTTGACGTCATATAATGTTCAAAACTCAAGTGGAATCACGAGCGCAGCGAGTGATTTCACTGCAAAGTTTTGAACATTATATGACGTCAAGAGTGTGTCAATAAGAGGACAGACAACTCCAAACCATCTGCAATTTGTTTTTTACAACATTTAAGTCCGTCAAAACGCTTTTCAAGCGTTTTTTTTCCCGAAAATTGTGGCATACGGAAAGATTGTGTGACAACTCGTGACACAAGAAAAGACACGTAATTTTCTCGTAATCTGATTGGTTTATTTCTTACAAGCGCGAAAATGGACGCTTTTGATTGGTCCACAAATTTTTACAATCATATCATGAAAACGGCTCGTTAAAGTTCAATGTTCTCGAAAAATGTCAGTGAATGAGCAAATAACAAACTTTAAAAATATATTTTTTTACACAAGCTGCTCATATTATTTGGGCAGGACAAAAACATTAGCATTTGCAATGGTACAAGCATTAAATACTCCACTTGGGAAACTCATTCCGTTTGCATTTGTACAAGAAAGTTGAACAGAATTTGGAGCGACTGTGACGGTTGAAGAGGTCGTTGAAGAAGTGCTCTGGCCTGCCAATGCATTTGATAGGATGGTTGAACAGTTTTTTAACTGTTCCACTGATGGCCTGGAGTTATAACAAGCAATACTTTGCTCGTTGGCATGCCCTGAAATAGCCATTATATGCCTGGATGGAACTTAGCTTCGGCTCTTGACCAAATGGTGATGGCTGTCGCACGTACACAATGGTTGGTGTAGATTTTGGACAGTGCTGCTCCTTTGGATATTTCTTTCATCATTTTTGTCAGTGTATTGATGCCAAGTGGCTGGTTGCAATACCAAATTGCATCTTCTGCTGTGGCTGTTGGATTTGGGCGCTGGAAAAACGCTTGCTGACAGGGATTGAGTTTGTTTAGTACGTACTTTTTTAGACACCAATATGAGTCACCAACTTGGTTCGTTGAATACAGCCTTGTGTCCTTCTCATGTGTTGGCGTTTCTGACATTCCTCCTTGGTGGTTTTTGGTCTGTTCGTCATGTGTCATTATGGCATACTCCTGGCCTTCAGCATCGGTTAGAAAGGCAAAACTGTCGCGGCGAAGCTGTCTTTGTCCTTCGCTACCACGTCTACACCAATAGAGAGTGACAATAAACCAAACTCTTCGGAGAAGACCACAAGCATTTTCAAAACTGAGAAATGGGCTGGCTTTCATTTTCTCGATATCCAGGGGCTCAATAACTGGTTTGTGTTCCACATTTTCTTTTCCATGTCGACGATTCAATTTCAACTTACACTCCAGCATCTTGTTTGAGCTTTGAAACTTTGGGTTTTTAGAGATCTTCAGGTATCTATCATTGGCGACAAAATGCCTTTCTACAGCGTTTCGGAAGCCTAACAGGGATGATCGGCTGTATTCGTCTCCATTCTTGGTCCTGGCCTCGGCATAAAATCGTCTCAGGACACTGTCAAGAGTTTCGTCGCTCTGCCATCTCCAAGAGAGAGCTGTTGGTATTAACATCGCGGTCACGGCACCATTCTGTGTAAACAATCACAACAAACCGTAAGTACTTTGCATTTTCAAACAGTATAGTTCCAACTACAAAATTTACCTTCAATCGTGTTAATGATCCACTTGGTATTTCTTTTCGTTCCTTTTGCTTCCGCTGAGCTGATAATGTCGGTCAAATCCTGGTCCGTCAGGTTCACAAAACGAGATTGTTTTTCGACACTTTTTGACTGCTGTTCACTAATATTCGCGAGTCTAATCAATTCCTCGTCAGAAACAGACCACTCGGGGACGAAATCGTCATTCTCAAATAAATTTTGAAGCTCAAAAGTTGGAAACTCTTCAAAATTAGTCATTTTTTTGCGAGGAAAAAGAGAAAAATAAGTGAAAAAATCACTTTGCGTGACAAGATGTCGTGAGCACAGTGTGTCTGTCCTCTTATTGACACACTCTAATCAACCAATCAGATTGCGAGATTAGTATCAAGTGTTGTAAAACATGCAATGCTGCCTATACTCTGAACACAAAGTATTTCAAGCTTACGTGATGTCTGCAGTTGATGATCTTAATTATTTAATGACTTCAAAATATGAAAGTCAAATTCAGTAAAATGAGGTTGGAAACAGCTCACTAGAATAATATATAAGATTAATTTGAATAACTTAACTTACCTTACAAATATCACAAACTTTTACCCACTGCACTGTCAAAGCTTTTGTTTCAGATAGAGATTTCATTTTGTTCAAAGCTTTCTTAAACACTACATTTGGTTTCCTGAAAACAAAATTATGGCTATAACGTATAATTCAAAGAAAGAAAAAAGCTCAAACACAGTGACTTTGATTCATAAAATGTCCAAAGACAAGTGACAGCTGCTCAAACAGCACTAGAAACAAGCCCCACAGAAATAAACACAGATAGATGGCAATTTCAAATATATTAAATTAAAAATCTTTTAAACTTTTAGCTTACCTTCATTTTCAAGTGATTTTCAAATATTTTTCTCTCATAAAGTCAGGAAAAAGAGCTAATTTAGCAGCCTCTGTTTGCTCTGCAAGTAAAATGATGTGCAAACTCGCCAACTCACGATTTACCGCCTTAAACGTGAAACCGCTGACCAATACGAACAGAGTGTACCCACAGGAACCCCAAAAACCTATTTCTGTATATAGATCCTTTGGATTCCTAAACAAATGTCTTGAGGAAACTTCTATTTTGTAGGTGAGGCCATGGAAATTTTAGAAGAGGAAAATATTGAAAGTCTACAGATCAATCAGTACTTTGCTGGCACATATTTGTAAAACATTTATTAATATCTGTACATTAGATATCAAATTATTCTATCTCACAAAACAGATCAGTGGAAGGGAGAAAACACATTCCAAATGTATACATAATGTATACATCACAAAGAAGTGTAAAGCATTAGCTATTTGCCTTTCATGTTGAAGTATACAAAATGTATACAGAATCCAGTTATGGTTAATTATGACTTGGAATTTGCTTTTATCCAGACTGGGTTTACAGTGAGACCCCTTTCTGGTTTGCACAGAATCCAGTTATGGTTAATTATGTAATTGAAATTTGCTTTTATCCAGACTGGGTTTACAGTGGGACCCCTTTCTGGTTTGCACAGAATCCAGTTATGGTTAATTATGACTTGGAATTTGCTTTTATCCGGACTGGGTTTACAGTGAGACCCCTTTCTGGTTTGCACAGAATCCAGTTATGGTTAATTATGACTTGGAATTTGCTTTTATCCAGACTGGGTGTACAGTGGGACCCCTTTCTGGTTTGCACAGAATCCAGGTTTGGTTAATTATGACTTGGAATTTGCTTTTATCCGGACTGGGTTTACAGTGAGACCCCTTTCTGGTTTGCACAGAATCCAGTTATGGTTTAAATTATGACTTGGAATTTGCTTTTATCCAGACTGGGTTTACAGTGGGACCTCTTTCTGGTTTGCACAGAATCCAGTTATGGTTAATTATGACGTGGAATTTACTTTTATCCAGACTGGGTTTACAGTGAGACCCCTTTCTGGTTTGCACAGAATCCAGTTATGGTTAATTATGACTTGGAATTTGCTTTTATCCAGACTGGGTTTACAGTGAGACCCCTTTCTGGTTTGCACAGAATCCAGTTATGGTTAATTATGACTTGGAATTCACTTTTATCCGGACTGGGTTTACAGTGAGACCGGCCCTTTCTGGTTTGCACAGAATCCAGTTATGGTTAATTATGACTTGGAATTCACTTTTATCCGGACTGGGTTTACAGTGAGACCCCTTTCTGGTTTGCACAGAATCCAGTTATGGTTAATTATGACTTGGAATTTGCTTTTATCCAGACTGGGTTTACAGTGGGACCCCTTTCTGGTTTGCACAGAATCCAGTTATGGTTATAATTATGACTTGGAATTTGCTTTTATCCAGACTGGGTTTACAGTGGGACCCCTTTCTGGTTTGCACAGAATCCAGTTATGGTTAATTATGACTTGGAATTCACTTTTATCCGGACTGGGTTTACAGTGAGACCCCTTTCTGGTTTGCACAGAATCCAGTTATGGTTAATTATGACTTGGAATTTGCTTTTATCCGGACTGGGTTTACAGTGAGACCCCTTTCTGGTTTGCACAGAATCCAGTTATGGTTAATTATGACTTGGAATTTGCTTTTATCCAGACTGGGTTTACAGTGGGACCCCTTTCTGGTTTGCACAGAATCCAGTTATGGTTAATTATGACTTGGAATTTGCTTTTATCCAGACTGGGTTTACAGTGGGACCCCTTTCTGGTTTGCACAGAATCCAGTTATGGTTAATTATGACTTGGAATTTGCTTTTATCCAGACTGGGTTTACAGTGGGACCCCTTTCTGGTTTGCACAGAATCCAGTTATGGTTAATTATGACTTGGAATTTGCTTTTATCCAGACTGGGTTTACAGTGGGACCCCTTTCTGGTTTGCACAGAATCCAGTTATGGTTAATTATGACTTGGAATTCACTTTTATCCGGACTGGGTTTACAGTGAGACCCCTTTCTGGTTTGCACAGAATCCAGTTATGGTTAATTATGACTTGGAATTTGCTTTTATCCAGACTGGGTTTACAGTGGGACCCCTTTCTGGTTTGCACAGAATCCAGTTATGGTTATAATTATGACTTGGAATTTGCTTTTATCCAGACTGGGTTTACAGTGGGACCCCTTTCTGGTTTGCACAGAATCCAGTTATGGTTAATTATGACTTGGAATTTGCTTTTATCCAGACTGGGTTTACAGTGGGACCCCTTTCTGGTTTGCACAGAATCCAGTTATGGTTATAATTATGACTTGAAATTTGCTTTTATCCAGACTGGGTTTACAGTGGGACCCCTTTCTGGTTTGCACAGAATCCAGTTATGGTTAATTATGACTTGGGATTTTCATATGATTTGCTTTCATCCAGACTCGGTTTATGGTGAGAACCAATTTTGGTCTTCACAGAATCCAGTTATGGTTATCATAAATTTTGTGTTTCTTGAAATCCAAATTTGGTTTAGTTTGATAGCCAGCTCTGGTTCTGTAGAAACCCCATTTTGTTTTCTTTCTTTTTTGGAAATTACCAAATACAAAACTGGATATTCTAGAAAACCAATAAAAAAACAAATAATATTACTTTGGTTTTCTGAAAATCCAATATCAAGCTGGTTTTCTGAAATTCCAGTGTTGAGTATGACTGTGAGTTTCATGAAAGCCAAAGAAAATCCCAGGAGAGTCCAATCTTGGATTTTAGAACAACTTGGTATTTGGAAAATCCCGGTCAAATCCAAGAAACTTTAGGCTTGGTTTTTTGTTAATTTTTCCAGTGTATTTTAAGCTTTAAAGACACCGTTCTAAAAAATCACCAAATCTTCTCTCGTTTCCAGAAGTGCGCCCACGATCAGTTTTCCAGCCGATTATCAAAGTAAAAATATACACCGCTGACACTTTGTTCGCAGTCGTTAATTTGATCGGCAATCTTAAGAATTGAACGTTCGTGTGCTATCGAACTTGAAACTGGTTTTAACCGGTTTGTTGAATCCACAGGGTAACCGCATTCTCAAATTGGACGTATTGACAAAACAAGACGCATAGCTGCGTGAACTCGGGCTTTCTATGTAGTAAATCATGAGTTCTCTTTGTTAACATTGTCCCTTTAAATTCTCCATTCGTTTATTCTGCTGTGCTCTTTGACCTAAAAGCGCATTTATACAGGCTTAGCCTTCTTTTCTAGAAAGACCTATACCCTATACCTATACCTATACCCTATACCTATACCCTGGTTTATCGTCTCCTTCCGACGTTTATTTACTTGATAAGAGAGAAACTCTCTAAAGAAAGCGAATAATAAACCCCTGGAGCCTAGGGTAAGAAAGACCCATCGGATTAAAAATTGATTTTTGTTTATAGTCACTACACGTGAAATGGTTTTTTCAAACTAACTTATTTGACTTCTGCAGTGTACTATCAATTTTAATCATGATATTTTGATTCATTTGCTTTATTAATAACAACAACTTTTGCAATAATTTGAAGAGACAAATAAATGTGTTTTAAAGTTTATCTGTTTATCAGTTTATCTGAAGGGTCAGTGCTTGAGCGTCGGACCGGAAATCCGAATGTAGGCTCAAATCACGCTGAGGGCTCGGAATTTATAAGATCTGAAATTTTTACACTCGCAGAAGCATTCACATCCAACGAACACATTTCCGAGTGACAATCCAATCATTTACTTACAGAAGAATTGTTGGTAATTCTGCCTGCCTTGAAACAAACCAACTTTAATATAACTGATTTGCAATACTCACAACTCTACAACTTCAACACGGATTATTAGCAGAATTGATTCACAGTTGGTGATCATTAAAGATGAAAACTACTGCTCTATGTTATAACTGCTCTATGTTTTAACTATAACTATTAGACTACGTTAAATTTAAGCACAAACTTTCCTTTATTTTCTTGGTTTTTAGCTTTCAAATAGCAATACAATTTAGATGACTTGGGTATTTCAACGAATACGTTCGTAAACAAACTCAAAAATGTTTGCTCGTAAATTGATCTCTCGTAAAGTTCGCGGATCGACCCGTTCCGAAAATGCTCGCCATCTTTTAGTGTGGGGTCTACCGCGAACAGTGTGTGCTTTTGTATGTAGCTTGAGCGTACTAGAAATCATATTTACCCTTGAATCGCGAGACATCTTGCAGGTCGCCATGATGACCATGTGCTTTTGACGCTTATTTAGGTATATACTTCATGGTTTTGAGTGCCGTATAGTCGCTCTGTACTTCTCAAGTAAAGAAGCGACTATATAGGACAATCATGAAGTATATACCTCTCGACGCATGCGCCTTTCTATCTATACGCATGCGCTTTAGTTGCCAGACTGCGTTTTGCGTCGGAACGAGGAAAATAATAACAAGAACGAAGCCCAATTTATAACTCGGGCATTCCTACGGAAGCCCGAGTAATTAGGACTGCTGCCGGCGCTCGCTCGCTGAGGCTCGCTCGCTTGGCAGCAATTAAGCTCATTTCATTACAAATTAGTAATTACTCGTGCCCAGGCCTTTAGGCCGGGAACGAGTTATAAATTGCAAATGTTTTTTCTCTCGTCGTCCACGAGAATGCAGCATTTCTGAGTCAGCATTCTTAGCGCAATCGGCTAAGTGATGCACTCCCGATTGGTCAAGAGCGGAAGAAACAATGCCCTTCATTCATCGCCTACTCTTCGTAGCGAACGCCAGTGAGGAACTTTAGGAATGCAAGATGGCCGACTACAACGAAAATCGCTTTCAGAGACAGGCTCTTCTCGGAATAATACATCGTAAAGTGGGGCTTTTAACTTGAGATATACCTAGACACTCATAAGAGCTTCAGAATGGGCTGTTATTTTGAGCTTCATCTCCAATACTTTGACCAAATATTCAATTCTAATTGGAGTACTTGAAAGTAGGCCCCCGCGATACGAATTATTTCCTATGAGCTGGAAATCTACGAATTTCTCATCCTACATGTTGCTAAACGAACATACATAGAAGCAAGTCAATTATATTCCTCATTTAAGCATTCAAAAGATCTTGAAAGGTTTTTGTACTGAACTTTAATATCGGAATTCTGCGATAGACCATTGCATGGAAGTAGGTTCCAATGACCTAGTATTTCGCGTTTGGTCACGTAACGTGAAATGTTGCAAGCAGAAAATAGCTGGTGTGTCCATGTTAGCAGAACAGTTCCTCTAAAACTCATGAAAGTACACTGCTTTGAATTGTCTGATATATAATTCAATTAATGTTGTCGCTGAAAAAAACTTAAAGCCTAAAGCTTGAGAGCGGAATCATGAATTTCTTTTTCACCGTGTGACAATTATGACAATAAGAAACTCACTGTATGCTTGCAAATTCTACAATTTGAACCATATTCCTTAATTTCTTAGATAGCTCTACAGCAGAAGCTTTGTTAGTAACAATAAGATAGTTTGAAAGGCATTTAGCCGGCTTTATAGTCGTTTCTTAGCGACAACGTTACAATTGAAATAGCTTTTTCGGCAAATGTTTCTTGTCTATTTCCTGTGCGTTGTATGACGAACACTGCTAGTTGACCTTCAATATTGAATTACAGAACATAATTCTCCTTGTCGTTGGTCTGACCATCGAACACGTCTAAAGATGTAAACAATTTGGCTGTCGCGGTAGACGTCTCGTACAAAGTCATACAATATTGGTAACTAGTGGGTGATACTGGAAATTGTCATATTTTTGGACCCTAAAAGGTTGGTAACTGTAGTAAAGTTGTGCCGTGTTTTCGCAATCAGAATTTGAACTATATATATATTATATAAAGAGTCGTTACACTTAACTCGTGAAACACTAAATGAATTTTAGTGTGCATGTAATAGTTCAGTAGAGAGAAAAGAGAACAATGGAAATAAGGTTTGTTAGTAACTAGTAGTCTACTAACTATTTCACGGGTTAAGTGTAATCACTTTATTATTAGAGTACAAACACTAAAAGTGTGCAATAGAGTGAGCGTATTTAACCCGTGAAATAAAAATTAAATGTTAGTGTGTAATAGTTCAATAGACACAAAAGAAAACAATGGAAATAGCATCTACTAGTAACTAATAGTCTAGTAACTATTTCATGGGTTAACTGCGCTCACTCTACTTTGCAGTATTTACTACTAAATAGCACTAATTAAACAATAGAAAACAAAAGAATTTGCATAATTTAGCAGTTTTTAGTACTATTTATGTTGCACACTTTTAGTGTTTGTATTCTATCAAAGAATGGTGTTGATATTTTTGGCCCTTGTAACATTCTTTAGTGTATTTAGCACTAATATACCTCTCACACTACAAATATGCTTTTGGAATATTAGTATTTACAGTCTCTTGTATATTAATCTATAAATTGAAGTAAAACAATACATTCTTTTAGATCTTAAATTAGCCAGGACGCGTCAGTTGGAATTGAACACACAAGATAAGCATCAAGACATACTGACTAATGGCCATGGAAAGGTGTACGAAAAGGAAGAAGAGTCTGCGAATTTTCATGGTTCCTATGCCAGTGTTAAGTGATATACTTTTATAAAATGCAGAAATTTTAATACCGAATAATAGTTACAACTAGACGCACACGTGCGTTCACTCTTGCCCTGGGAGGAGAGGCTTCAAGGACCGGCCCCGTTCGTACTCTTCCCCGAGCCGTTTCACGCATTCTTCACTTAACCGTAACATAATATAGACCATTTTTGACCTCTTTAAAGCATATCTGATTAGTCAATTTGTCTGTCAGCAGCTTAGTGTTTGCCTCTGTCCCTCTATTATCATGCATGGTATTAGATATCTCCAACATGCAAAAATATACCAGTTTATTCAACTTTTTATTTCACTGTATATCTCAAGTGTTTGCTGTAAAGACTTCTACAACGACGTTTTCGACACAATAACAAATCGTGTATTTTTTCGTTCATGTTTCAGATTATCTATTGCGTGACCAAACGCATCAGGTCAAATAGAGCCTTGGTTCCATGAAAATATATAAATAAATTGTCTGGCCAGAATTGTGTTAAAATTCATCACAAAAACGTTTCAAGATCTCTTGAATGCTTGAATGAAAATATAATTGACTTGTCTCTATATGCGTTCGTTTAGCAACATGTAGGGTGAGAAATTCGTAGATTTCCAGCTCAAAGGAATTGCTTTGAGTCGCGAGAGTTTCATTTTCAACTACTCCATTGAGAGCTTGATATTTGGTCAAAGTATTGGAGATCGGGCTCAAAATAACAGCCCATTCTGAAGCTCTTATAAGTGCCTAGGTAAATCTCGAGTTAAAAGCTCCATTTTATATTGTCTCACTGCTGGAAAAGCCTGTCTCTGAAAGCTATTTTTTGAGCTGTCCGCCATCTTGCATTCCTAAAGTTCCTGACTGGCGTTCACTAGCTTCGAAGAGTTCGCACTCGCTCAAAGGTGATGAATGAAGGGCATTGTTTCTTACGCTCTTACCCAATCAGGAACTGTGACACGTGACAAGTTGCGCAAGAATGCCGCATTCTCGTAGACGACGAGAGGAAAAAAAGAAAAACTAGACGCACACGTGCGTTCACTCGTGCCCCGGGAGCCCTTCAGTGACCGGCCCCGTGCGTACTCTTCCCCGAGCCGTTTCACGCATTCTTCACTTAACCGTAACATAATAAAGACCTTTTTTGACCTTTTTAGAGAATATCTGATTAGTCAATTTGTCTGTCAGCACCTTAGTGTTTGCCTTTATCCCAACATGCAAAAATATACCAGTTTATTCAACTTTTTATTTCACTATATATCTTAATTTTTTGCTGCAAAGACTTCTACAACGACGTTTTTGACACAATAACAAATCGTGTATTTTTTCGGCGTTCATGTTTCAGATGTTTTATCTATTACGTGACCAAACGCATCAGGTCAAATAGAGCCTCGATTCCATGAAAATATATAAATAAATTGTCTGGCCAGAATTGTGTCAAAATTCATTACAAAAATGTCTCAAGATCTCTTGAATGCTTGAATGAAAAATATAATTGACTTGCCTCTATATCCGTAACATTATAAAGACCTTTTTTGACCTTTTTAGAGAATATCTGATTAGTCAATTTGTCTGTCAGCAGCTTAGTGTTTGCCTTTATCCCAACATGCAAAAATATACCAGTTTATTCAACTTTGTATTACTCGTGCCCAGGCCTTTAGGCCGGGAACGAGTTATAAACTGCAAATGTTTTTTTTTTCCTCTGTTCGTCCTGAGGGACTTCTGATTGGTTAAGAACGTAAAAACAATGCCCTTCATTCATCACCTTTGAGCGACAGCGAACGCAAGCCAGGAACTTTAGGAATGCAAGATGGCCGACTACAAAGAAAATAGCTTTCAGAGACGGGCTTTTCCTGCAGTAGAACAATGTAATTTGGAGCTTTTAACTCGAGAAATACCTATATACTTATAAGAGCTTCAGGATGGGCTGTTATTTTGAGCTTCATCTCCAATACTTTGACCAAATATCGAACTCTAAATGGAGTACTTGAAAGCCGAGGCCCTCGCGATAACGACTATTTCCTATGAGCTGGAAAACTACGAATTTCTCATCCTACATGTTGCTAAACGAACATACATAGAAGCAAGTCAATTATATTCCTCATTCAAGCATTCAAGAGATCTTGAGAGGTTTTTGTAGTGAATTTTAATTTAATATCGGAATGGCATGAAACTAGATTCCATTGACCTTGTATTTCGCGTTTGGTCACGTAACGTCTTTTATTCATATATATAACATCCGAAACATGAACGAAAAAATACACGATTTGTTATTGTGTCAAATATGCCGTTGTAGAAGTCTTTACAGCAAACAATTGAGATATATAGTGAAATAAGAAGTTGAATATAAAACTGGTATATTTTTGCATGTTGGAGATATCTAATACCTATGCATGATAATAGAAAGACAAAGGCACTAATAGCTGTTGACAGACAAACTAACTAATCAAGATATTTTTTAGTTTAAGTTAGCCGATTCAAAAAAGGTCATTTGTTACGGTTAGCTATTTCCCGGAATGGTGAAGAATGCGTGAAACGGCTAGGGGAAGAGTACGAACGGAGCCGGTCATTGGAGCCTCTCTTAAAAAGGGCTCCAGGCATAGGCACGAGTGAACGCACGTGTGCGTCTAGTTCCTACTCGATCTAAGAATGATAGCTAAAGGCGCTGTTACACGCACAGGGAGCCCGGCTTTTAAGAGTCATAAATAAAAGAATAAATCAATTAGTATTTTGGGTTTCCTGTGTTAAGATTTGAAGCGAGACGCTAATAATAGCGAGTTTCCGGTAATCGTAAATGCCAGTAACCTGAGAGGAGATTACATGGGTAACTTGAGAGCAGTTTGAAATTCAAATCTAACGTATCAGTGTAACGCACTCTCTTAGTAACAGCACAGGAAGCCCATACAAGCTTTGAGAGCCGAGAGTTAAAAATGAATAAAAAAATTAATCACTTACATGAAGTCTTGTTTACGTCGTCTTTAGTCTTTATTAGCGATTTCAAGCCATTAAAGCGATTTTTAAAAAATCTCCCCTTCCCAACTAAAGCTGTAAGAAGTCTTAGCCGGGTTTCAGGGTGAAACTCGACTAGATGACAGATACCAGGAATAGCTTTTGTAACAAATATATATACCAGGAATAGCTTTTGTAACAAATATATTATATCCTGTGAACAATAAAATAATAATAATAACAAATCTTTATTGAGGATACTCTCGTCACAAACTGGTGATTTACAGATAGGTCCTCAAAATAATAATAATAAAACTGAATAAAAATAATAATTGAGAAAAAATATTGATATATATGAAAACGATAAAAAGTATAAAATAGCATTGAACCAGAACTTTCTTATAATAGCAATACACTGGAGACATCAAATACACAAGAGAATTGAGACAAATGACTTTGCATAATAGCTTTTATATTACTTCAAATGAACCTTCAGTAGTAACTAACTATACCTGAGTGGGAGTGGCAACAATTCATTTCTACCCCTAAAAGGTACCAATTCAAAACAATAATAGAGAACTAAAGTAATGAAACACTTTGTTATCGATGTGCTTTGAAGATTCAATTCAGATCATCGAAATCGTCCCTTTCATGCTTATTTTAGGTAGTTTATTTACCCCAAAACAGTCCCTAAAAGTCCACTTAAGTCTAAAAGGTACCAGATTGCAGATTTTGACCCCTAAAAGGTACGACGAGCATCCCCGTCCATTTCTGATCGGAGTCCCCCCCCCCCGGGATCGGGATCAAGTCATATGGATCCTATTTCCAGAAGTCGTTTAACTATGTTCCAAAGATCATGATTACAAACGTATTGTCTCTAGTAACAAAAGTAGTGGAAGTGCAAGAATTATCCTTCGGTTTTATCACTGAAACTTGGCTGAAAGCAACAATTGTAGACACCATTGTCGACGCATTCCTACGGAGAGACCGAATGCTGAATGATCACGGTGGAGTCTGCCTTTACATCAAAGAAAGTGTTTTCAGATACAAACTACTCCAGCTTCTACTTGTTGCGATGACCATGAAGACCATGAAGTCTTGTGGGTACAGGTGCGGCCAAACCGCCTCTCAAGGGGTTTCTCTTCTCTGATCGTTGCAGTATACCATCCAGAAAAGAGCATTGGCAATTATCTACCCTGATGTCACATAAAATGACGCTTTGGGTCTCGTTGGTATCCCAACGATTAGTACCTATACAATGAAGCTATCTGTGATAAGATGTTTGATACCATAGTAAAAGACAAAGACCATCGCCTAAACAAGCTGCTGTCTCCAAAGAATAATCCTTCACATTCCCTTGGACACAACAGGTCATTCTCCATGCCTAAGTGGAAGACGATTGACCGATCAATAAGAATACATTCATTACAGCCTCAAACATTAGTAAACATTAGTAAAAAATATTTGATTCATTAGGTTTTTTTTATCATAGTAACAAATAATTAGTTCTTTGAATATATTTTATTGAATTCAACCACAAGAAATGGACTACATATAGCCAATATAAAGGAAAAGAAAATATAGATAAAAAAATCTTCGTAGTCAATGGCACAAGCCTTATAAAGCTATTTCTTTCCTGTACAGATGTTTTTATTTTGTCTTCCAAGGGTTCCAATATACATGTGGCGACTGTCTTGTTCGATATTTTCAAAATCCGGAACTTGGCTCATGGACTATGTGGCAAGAATGTAAACAGTATGGCTGCCAGTTTCGTTATAGACTACTGTTTTTGTATATTTGTGTAATCTCAATGTATTTCGCTTCCTCCACAGCTTGCAATTGTGTAGTTTAAGGTACAAAGTTCCTGAATCATCCAAGGATATTAGGCTCTATACTAAAATTCTGCCCATTTAATTGGGGGTTTCACATGATAAACACGATGGAACGTGACAGTCACGTTCGTGTTTCCCATTAATTTTTGATAACTTAAAATCATAGCTCAGGCAATTTTCAAAAACAATTTTTTGAGAAAACTAGATTATACGATACACAAAGATGAACCTGTGTGATTTCGGTTTTGGAGCAAAAGCCAGAATTTAAGATTAACGCTTAACAGGTTTGTACATGTCTCTTCCAACCTCAAGCATGTTAAGGCCTGGGTCAGGCCTATATTTATCATAAATTGGTATTTTTTTACATTTCAAGAGAAATATTGAACATTTCGCTTTCTAACTTGGAGACGTGTTAGAATCGGTCGATTTTGAAAAATTCTCATTGACAAAATGGGGAACGCTTGGTCACGTGACCATTTACGTCATATAGAAAATGACAAAAATTCAATGGAAAATGGGCCGTATAGAGACGTAAAGTGAAATAATAAATGAGATGTCAATTTATGACTTTTGGGGTTGTCTTTCAAAATCTGCCTGGAATGGTGGTCCATCATTGATTGTTAAGGAGATATTTGGTAAAAGAGGTCACGTGACCAAACCAGGTATTTACAAATTTGCATGTTACTCCTCACCGTTTAAATGAAGTCATCCATTCCAGGCAGTTTCTAACTTATCTAGATGACCTTAACAGTTACACATCAAAAACAGTCTTCATTAAATGCATTTTCACCGGCCCATTTTCAAATTAATATTTTTTCATCCTATACGTCACGTGACCACCGAATTCCGACCATACATAAATAAAAATGTTAAGGATCCTAATTATGACTATGGGCCAAAATTATATCTAAGTACAATTAATATTGGTAGAGATATTGCAATTTTAGGTTTTTTAGTTCGGCCCAATGACCCAGGCCTTAACATGCTTGAGACGGTGGTAACCGACAACGGTCCTCAGTTTGCCTGTCATGAATTTCGTCCATTTGCAACAGAGTGGGAGTTTGAGCATGTATCATCGTCGCCCCTGCACCCAAAGGCAAATGGGAAAGCTGAGTCATCAGTGAAAATAGTCAAACAACTGTACAAGAAAGCCAAAGCTGATGGACAACATCCACTGATTGCGTTGTTGAATTACAGAAACACACCAACTGAAGGACTTGACACTAGCCCTGCTCAAAGGCTGATGTCGAGAAGAACGCGCACATTGTTACCGCAACAGCATCAAGCCTAAAGCGAAGGCAAGCAAAGTTTTTCTATGACAAGTCAGCAAAGACATTACCGCAGATAGAAATAGGTCAAGAAGTCAAAGTTGCACCTATCTACAGAAGCACCAGCAGTGGAAATCAGGTACGTGCGTGGAACAGTTATCTGATAGATCATATCGAGTTGATGTTGATAATGCAGTATTGAGAAGAAACCGTCAAGCAATCAAGCCATCGACATCTGAGAGAAGCCAAAGTCACCAACTGGACAAGACACAGCTGGAACAAAGTGTACCAAGCTAAGCACCTGTACCAGCTCAAGGAAAGCCTACAACCAAGCCCACAGAGCAACCCCAAGGAGAGAGACAAGCAGGGCTACCAGTGAAAACCACAAGAGCAAGGAGGGAGGTCAAGCTTCCAAGTAAATTCAAAGACTTTGTTTTGTCAAAATAAAAACACTTATATTTCTTTTATTTCACTTATATTTTCTTTATAATACTTAAAAGTATTCAAAAGCCCATATACAGAGACATTATTCATTTAACTTGTTATATTAAGAAAAGGGAGATGTTACGTAATGTATTAGTTGTATCACGTGACCAGTGATTGAGCAATAAAACATGGCGAGCACGAAACAATTCATACATTGATTTATGAATTTATGTCGACAAAACACAACTCTAACTATCAAATACTTTCAATATCCAAGCATGAGAAATATTTACTTGTAATGAATGAGCAAAATTAAATGTTTACTTTTAAACCACGTTTCTGATTGGTGCACGTAACGCATGCGCGTCCAAGTTCTTCTAGACTTTGCTTTGCCTTAGCGGGACGGGATAAAATGAGGCCTGGGTCTGGACTAGGCACAGGCCTGAATCACTTTCTGTTCTGATTTTGTCGTAATATTATTTCAAAGGTTCGTAACTACGCTGTCAAACTCGCTCCACGACGAATAACCTGCAATTGCGTCATTCCAGGACTTACAGAATCCGATGCAAGTCGTGGGTTTTTTGGACAAGGTGACCAAAAGAAACTGGAAGCAGTAGCAGAGAAAATTATTCCCATGAAGAAGCTCACAAAACCCGAAAATATTGGAGATGCGGTGGCATTTTTGTGTTCACCAAAAGCTTCATTCATCACTGGTGCTGCTATAAACGTTGATGGAGGCCGGCGCTTGACAAGACAGGTTCGCTAAGTCAAAATATTGCAATTGATACTGACTGGATAAAAACCGATCATGTAGTAAAATGTTATAGTTTAGCAAGTTACTGATATCCTTTTTTAGTTAAACACAACTGTATTCATCATATGCATTGCTGGAATTTTTTGGGTTTTGATACTGAATAGTTGATAAACAGAAATTCAGTTAAGAAATGATTGCTGTGAGATTTGATAAGAACAAAAGAAAATATGAAAAAGAAATACAATGACCAGAATTAGATGGAAATACTATAAACTGTAACTGATGCTTCAAAACGAAAAATAAATCCTTTTTAGCACGTGGTGTCGTCTTTTGGTTGTCTTGTGTCCTTTCAACTAGATATCCCACATGTTGTTTTACTATGTGATATTCCAAAGACGGTCGTAAATGCGTCGTTTGGAATTGTGCATGTGTTCTGTGAGAGCGTAGCTACTTTTTTAATAGTATTAGTTTACAATTAAGGCCTGTCATTTTGACGGCTTATCTTCACATTTTTGTATAACGAATAAACCCATATTGATAACTGATGAATGTTAGTATCTTGTCAGCAAAGTTACGCTTTTTTCTTCACAATTTTTATCTAGGAGTAGAGGCGAGCGAATGACCCGTTGAAAAAGTTTTCTAGATAAAGAAAAAAACATTATCACTGAATAATTTGTTGCAAATTAGTTATATTGACTTTCATTTCACGTATAGAATTCCTTGACTACCTATACCGATATATATCATCCTTAGAAATCCTGCACGACCCCAACACCCTTATTGTGGAAATACATGAAAATTGTAGCGACAATGTATCTGAAAAGTCAACTTGCCATGGCGGAGAGCTTTCGAAACTGTTCAGTTAGATTTTGCGGTTTGTTTTTGAAATAGTTGCAACCATATTAATTTTACGTCGATAACTCGTGACAGTTATTTGACTAACCGATAAACTTGAGTTCGACGGTGCACTCATTTTACTCCCCTCTCTCCATCAGTGCTCCGTTTTAAGGGTATTTAAAACTACTTAAGCTACACAGAAAGGAAAGAAGTTGAAACAAGGATGTGAGCGGGGTCGAACTCTGGACCTCGTGCACCGAAGGCCGCGCACTAACCAACTATGCCATTCCTGGTCCTCTGTACCTCTGTTTCCTTGTGTTACGCTACAGATTTCCAGTAATTATGTATTTATTAACCTCAATGTATTTTTCAATAATTAACTAGTATATAATAAGCATTTTAAGTGTTGTAACCTTGACCGTTTTGATTGTAGGATTTGTGTATTGTTTCGACTTGTGTGACGCACCCTCTTTCAATATAACCCAAACAGACCAACGTAGGGTTTCTCTTTGACTCCAAACATGATGTAAACAGGAAATTAGATTAAGTTTAGTTGCTATTTAAGGACTGTCGATATTTGTTGCACTCGCACACTCTTTAGTCTTTGTACAAACTATAGCGAGGCAAGTTCGGGGTACGACTCAGTGTTAATTGGAAAGTACAGCCCTAAGTAAGGAAAGTGGTCGAGTAAGGAACTTCTTCTGACAGCCACTTCGACTAAGGAAAGTCTTTCTGGTTGGCCTGGCTCTATCCCGCCTTGTAGTACCAATCCTTGCTTAGCTTGTAATTAGCTCTTGTTCAAAGTCTAATAAACGAGTTAGCAGAGCAGGCGACTCCTTACGATGTCCCTCTCGTAACACTTAAGTTTTGCGTTGATTACAGGTGAGCAGTCATGTGATTTTCCATCGTTTTGACATCACCTCAAAAATCCGTGGGCTAATAAAATCACCATAACTTTATGACACAGGCAGCCCAAACTCAGCTGCTCATTTTTCTAAACTGTATTTCGATCTTTTTTTGTCCCATGGGCCTATACTGAACCTGGGCTCTGCAGATTTCAGCCGTCAGGGATTTGTGCGCCGCGAAGCACGAATCGCTAACGGCTGAAATCTGAGCCTATAGGTTTAAGTCGAAATACAACTTAAAGAATCTGAATCTATTAAAAAAGTGATGAGTAAGTACCAATAATCAATATTTAGAAAATTAGAGAATAGAAAAAAAAAACGGATTTTTTTTGTAAATGTCATTACCTTATAGCAGAACCGCTTCGCGTTGGCGTTCGAACTTCCAGCGGGTTCGAATCTTGACGGATTCCCTCAACTTCAGGCGGCTGAAGAGATTCGAACCCGCTGGAAGTTCGAAGGCCAATGCGAAGCGGCTTCTTTGCTATAAGGTATAATGGCATTTACAACCAAAACATATGCATAAGGAACATTTTCAATTGAACATACAGGGACTGGAAAAATTGTTAAAATGCATGCAATTCTTTGTACCACACGAATAAAACAGTGTAATATAGACGGATGCATAGGGAGGTCTACTATGAGCTCATGTAGAAGAAATGTGGGTGACATTTCTTGTAATGGAGCCGCTTGTAAAATTGTCAATAGTTGCTGGTACTGCTCTGTACTATTCATCAGGAGCATCAAAAGTCTTGAGCAGCGGATGAAACGTACCAACGCGTTTCATAACTTTCAGCGCCAAAAGTCTTTCCCTACCCGTGACCAAACTGACTGACAAGAAATGCCACAGGGGATGGTGAGTGGGTCAAACAGGATAATAGGCATGAAAAAGGCATCGTAGTGTAGTGAAAATGTACAGGAGATGAGTCTAGGCTGCCTGTAGTGGTTGAATTGCGTGAATCAAACTAAGATTTCCCTTGTACGTGCCAGTATCCACATTACTATAAAGGCTGTCATAACCCAGGGCGCTCAGAGGTTAAGTTTTTCTTGAATCGAGTTGTCACACAGACGGATTAAATACACGACGCCATGTTTCTTGAAGAAGGAATCATCTACTGTGTACTAACTACAGTGGTCAGCATTCTTCTTGTTTGGCCAGTTTTAAAGATCCTCTTCCAAGTAAGTATATTGATTCCATATTTCCAGCCGACAAATGCCATAAAGCTTTAGTTTATTGAGGAAATGTTTTGATATGAAAATTGGCTTTGATTCTCTTTTAACACAAACTGACTTGTTTCATAGTGGCAAATAGTTTATTGGTGTGTACCGTGGATAAACTTAAATGGTCAGAGAATGAAGGGTGAACCTTTACGTCTGCCGTATGGACAATTCAACCAAGCCAACTTTTTTGGGAGACCTCTATCGAAAAAATATGGCCCAGTTTATTACATTTGGCATTGCTTGACACCAATAGTGTGAGTATGAAATGCGTACAGCATAAGTTAGTATAGTGTTGTGCCCGTTATTTGCTTACTGCAGTCTGTATCTCTTAGTCATCATACTGAATAACTCTTGCTTGATTGCTCCACTCGCTTGCTTCAGTTAGTGGAGAAAAAGATACACTATGTGGAGTACTTCATGTTGCTGTCACGAAATTGTTCGGACATTGTCACTGAATTGTCGTACAGATGTACAAACTTTTCCGGCTTGATTTGGTCCTTTAGTTATAATAATAATAATCATAATGATAAAGAATTCTTAAAAACACATCATAGTAGAGTCTCGATGCTTTTTCCAAAGGACATCAAACGGGCATCAAAGTTTGTGAAAGTAGTGCTGTGAAAAAAGTCTGATTAACTCCTAATAAACAGGAAGTGTTTCAGTGTAGTTATCCTAAAGAATTGTTGAAAATATTATTTCAAATTAAGCTCAAAACTACGTTTTAATAAAAACAAACGAAACAGCTGTAAATTAAGTTACTCTAGCCTCCTTCGCAGGCAACTCCATTCCGCGGGATTCCTGTGTTGGGAAATCGGAAACCGGCCGGAGGGGGAGGGGGTTAGGGAGGGAAGAAAAGCAGGCGGAGTTGCCTGCCAAATTTGAACAACTAGTTGACGGTTCGCGTATGTTAGCTGCGCACACTAAAACTCACCAAGCGGGGGAGGGTAGAAAAATTTGTATCAAACAAATTCTTTTAAGTATACCCTGGTAGTTAAGATTTTGGTAATTTACAAATGGCGGAGCCGACTGTTACAGTTAGTAAACTTGAAAGCGTCTTAGAAAAACTATCTACTTTGCCTGCTCATAATTCGAGTACCTCAGAACGATACACTGTGAAGGTCGAATCACTCTTTGAAGTACAAGTAGAAGCAAGTTTTTTCTCCTTCCTCTCGTCCCCAGTCTTCCTCTCTTCTGGTTTCTAGTTTCCCTCTCCTCATTTTCCACAGGAAATCCAATAGAAAGGTAGCCTGCGGAGGAGGCTAAAGTTACTCAAGTTACATCAATTTGATAAAACGCAAAAGGTGAAAGGTGAGCCTTTATGGCTGCCGCTGGACAAACTTTTTTAGAAAACCTCTATCGAAAAAATATGACCCAGTATATTCCATTTGGCATTGCTTGACGCCTCTAGTGTATATAGCTATTTGCACAAACACTGACCCTTTCAAAACCATCGAAGCTAGAAGCTGAGACCGAAATGGCTCCTGAGTACACTAGTGATATTTGGATTTTCATGTGTTTTATCTATGAATGTGCTGAATAAGTGCATCTGGAATACAATTATATTGTCTCGGTCACTGTTGGAAATGTCCACGTCCACGCACTTCTTTAAAATCATCTAATCAAAATTTCCCAATGCTCATTTCGGTCTCAGCTTCTATATTTTGAAAGTGTCAATGTTTGTGCAATTAGCTATATAAGTATGAATTGTGTACCAGGCTCTAGAGTATAGACCCACGAAAAAATATCAACTATTTGTTTTATCAGCATTTTTCCGCCTAACATCCGACAGGCATGATCTCACTAGAGAAGTTGTGACTCTAAGTTAGTCATATTAAAATAACTTAGTAAAAATTGTTGTTGCTTTTACACAAACCTAAAAAAAAATTTGATCCGGACAAGGTCTTCCATATATGTAAAAGCAAACATCATCATAATTAAATACAGACATTGTTTACATCGTTATTCCAAAGCAAGTTTCACATGAAGTCTGAACAAGTGTTCATCGATGTATATTTGAATACCACTGCAGTTCCGGAATCAAATTTCTTTCAATCTCGTACCCAGATCCCACGTTACTTTCGGTTTGCCGTCAATCACGTCGAGCATGCGCAGTAACATAATTTAACAATGTGCGAGTGAATGAGTGAGTGAGTGTGACTCATTTGCATATTCGACCCCTCACTACAACTTGTGGATTTGCAATCGACGAGTTAAGAACTAATCATTTGTATAACTTGAGGGGGAGGGGAGGGGAGGGGTGGTGATCTGGCACTAAAAGGGTCGCACTCCCCGAACCTTACTGTCAACTATGGCAGAGATCGCGAAAGCACCAAAAGAAGCAAAATTTGCCCTAGTCACTGGAGGTACAAGGGGAATTGGTTATGGAATAACACAGAAACTTGCTGAATCTGGCTACGATTTGCTTCTTGGGTATAATTCAAACGACGAACGAGCAGAGAAAGCAAAGTCTGACCTCACCGCCAAGCATAATGTTCGTGTTTTCACAGTGAAAGGAGACGTCGCAAAACAAGAAACAATCAATGCACTTTTTGAAGCGGTGCGAGTTCACTTTGGGAATCGTCTGAATGCTTTTGTCCATAATGCTGGCTTGGAGCTTGGAATAACCACAGATATAACCTCCGATGTTGCTAAAGCTGCCTCAAACAACCCAGGATTTCACAAATTCTGCTCGGGTGTCGACGCGGGAGGCAATTTGGAATTCGCTCTGTATGATTATTACCAAAGTGTTTATCCTAAATGTTTTGCCCGCTGTGTCGAGAAATCACTGCCTCTGATGCAAGATGGTAATGGCTATATAGTAGCTATCTCCTCACCAGGCTGTAATTCTAATTCAATACCCTTTCCAAATTACGTCCCTGGTCCTGCAAAGGCCGTGCTCGAGTATCAGGTATGAGTAGAACGTGAACATTTGTCATTAACGAAATTTATAATTCAGTTTTCAAAGTTGACTCATTATAAGTATTCATGTTTGAGGAAGATTGCCAATGATTGGTCCAAAAGTTTTCTCGGGAGAGGATATGTATGCGGAATTGTTTGAATCTCGAAGACTAAACAGCTCATACTTGAATATTGATTAAATTGAACTCATTTCTTTACAAATTAGTAATTCCTACTCGATCTAAGAATGATGTCAGAAACATTTTTTGCTCAAGACAGACTTAATCATTCGGAAAAATATATCTAAACACGACACGGTGACTGATCACCTACAAAACCATCCGACTGAAACTAGGTCAGATATTGACCTACAAAAGGTCGTGATCACCTACAGAACCATCCGACTGAAACAAGGTCATATTCAAATGAGTTCAAACTTTATTCCCAGCGTGAATTCAAATCCCAGATAAAAGCAAATATTGAAGGTAGATGAACATCTCGCCTACCAAAGCCCTGGCCCCTGGTAACAGGTCAAAACAAGAGACCATAATACTAAGAGAGTGAACCTCCGTATTGATGTCTTGTGTGTGATGTTCGCGGCGACTAAGGCTATTTTTTCGCCATCGCGCGCACAAGGAACGGGATTAAAAGAGGCCTGGGTCTGGACTAGGCACAGGAATCACTTTCTGTTCTGATTGTCGTAATATTATTTCAAAGGTTCGTAACTACGCTGTCAAACTCGCTCCACGACGAATAACCTGCAATTGCGTCATCCCAGGACTTACAGAAACCGATGCAAGTCGTTCGCTTTTTGGACAAGGTGACCGAAAAAAACTGGAAGCAGCGGCAGAGAAAACGGTTCCCATGAAGAAGCTCATAAAACCCGAAAATATTGGAGATGCGGTGGCATTTTTGTGTTCACCAAAAGCTTCATTCATCACTGGTACTGCTATAAACGTTGATGGAGGCCTGTGCTTGACAAGATACAAGATAGGTTAATGCGACGATAGACTGATGGATAGACTAATAGATAGAAAACCTAAACCGAGACTCGTGCCGGCCTAAAGGCCTGGGCACGAGTAATAACACAGGCGTCCCGGAATAGAAAAGAGCTAGAGTACGATAGCTGCGGCGTACCCATAGCCCACGTTACTCTCGGCCAGCCTTTAATCACGTCGAGCATGCGCAGAAACATAATTTAACAATGTGCGAATGAGTGAGTGAGTGTGCCATTTGCATATTCGACCCCTCACTATAAACTCGTGGATTTGCAAAAAATCAAAATCAAAATATGATGTTTTGCAATATCCAGGAAGTTGAAATGGTTAACTTTTGTAAATCAAACCAGTTTTTGGAGATTCTGAGAACACTATGAACCACTACTACAAAGTCAATTATAAAATCTGACCGAATCTCAATAAAGGTCACTGCCGGTAATAAAGGTCACTGAGCTTGCAAGCCCTTATAATTCACATCATTAGACCGAAGGGTTAGAGTATATACAAACCAAAGCAAATGCTAAAAAGCTTTATCGATAATGTTTATTTCAACCTTTGTCGTCCAATTACCACAGGAAGCCCAATTTAATATCTTGACATATATTTTTTATTTGAAAAAACATCCTGTAATGTATATATAAAGAGGGCACATATTAAAGAGTTGTTGTTGTTGTTGTTGTTGGTAATTGTTGTTGTTGTTAATTCATTGGAATCAAAAACGTAAATTTAAATGAGAGCTCCGCTATTAGGTAGTACCTGATTTTTATATTAGATCTGATAGTTAAGGAAATACACTACTAATGTCGGTAAATATTTTCTTTTAATTTGTCTCCTCAATCTAAATATAGACTTATTTTTTAGTGCAGTTGTTTAATTATATCCATTTTAAATCACTACCAAATCCTGATTGGTCAAAAACAATGCGATTTATTCCTAAATTGCATCTTTTTTTTTTTTTGCCAATCCACAAAATAGTCCTTTCATTATCAGGCAATCAAATAAGAGAATGTGGGATTTTTTGAATTAAATAAAGTGTTTTTCTTGAGCTAGGATAATGACTATCTTATTTGATTGAGTTTAAATGAGTTTAAATAGAATAATTAAGTGGTGATTGAATTTCGTGTCGTGCAAATTTTTGGCCAGAAATGATACTTAACAACGGCGGTCATGCAATTTTGTAAATCAGTAAATTACACCTCCACTCACTTTAATTACCATTACAAATCACTTACAGACATTCCATAGAATGTGTTATGCCTTATTGATCACTACAGATAAATACTCCTCAACAATTCTAATTAGTTTTATTTTAAATTCACCAGCGTGATCTCTGATGCCGAAGCTATTCGCAATTTTTACTCCGACCACTATTCCCACAAACGAGACAGAGACTTTCACGTGCCTGGGTGCTGTATGGGGGCAAGTTTTTGGTGAATGTTTGGGAAGCAGTCATGGACGAAACGAAGTCAAGAGATTGCGGGAGCCCTTCGAGAAATACTTCGCTTCCAATTTTGTCACAAGGCTTTCTCTCATGTTATTCGGTCGAGAATGCGAACTGTTTATGAACAGACTACCAACTGACACACCGGTCGATCTCATGAAACAAGGACTGTCGAACGTAACACTTCGAGTTGTTGTACAGACCGTGTATGGCGAAGAGGTGCTGCAAAAATACTTCCGTCGTATCGAAGAAATCAGCGACCAGCTCCAAGAAACGCTTGATTTCTTTAACTATGGTGAAACTAAGCTGCCATTGTACTACAAGCTGCCAACTAAAATCAACCAAAAAGTGAAGGTGTTCAACAGGACATGGTCAGAGTTTAACCACTTTTTGTTTAAGGAACATGAAGAAGGACGTTTAAACAGTGATGGACTGTTCTTTGCTATGATGGAACAATTGAAGTGTAACGCACTTGATCTGAAAGAGCAAGAGGTATATGAGTGCTGGCTAGCATTTTTCATGTGACTGTGAGAATGAACGTGACCGCGCTGCGCCTTGACCGTGTCAATACCGTGTTGTCTATAAAAACATTTGAAATTCCTGCAAGAAAGTGCCGTGCCGCGACTGTACCGTTTTCACAGTCATATGGAAATTGTTCTATAATTTGTATATCTAGTACTAGCAACGCGTTTGGATCTTGCGCACGCATTTTTGCAACAAGAGCTCACGTTCAATTGTCTGTTAGTGATGTACACTAGTTGTAAACTTCGGATACAACGTACAATCGAAAGTCATACCACAAAGCCACAAAAATATGCGTAAACAGTTCTGTTAATTTTAAAATCTTGTACTGCTTTTGTTTCTCTCCAGCTTCTCCAAACAGTTGACCAAATTCTTCCTTCTTAACGTCGATGTGAGTTTCGCAGCAACATCTTTTGCGTTGAGCGATATTGCAAAGTACTCTGAGGTCCAAGAAAAGCTACGTCAAGAACTAGACAAAGCCCTTCAAGGAAAAGATCCTTCATCATTCCAAGACCTGGACAAACGATTACCATATATGGAAATGGTACTCAAGGAGAGTGCTAGAATGCATCCTGTCCTGGCTTTGAGTTTTCCAGAGATGACAGTTAAACCTGTTACGGATATTGCAGGCTTTCAGATTCCACAAGGGGTAAGACTGCAATGTCATATTTTTTGTTAACACTAGTCCTGAACTCGTGTCTTTCCACAACACTGTCCTAGCCTGCACTATAGCCGAACAAACCCTGGGTTTCCATAATACTTTAATCTTTTTAATTTTTGAACGATTCCATACGTTTTACTGTAAAGGTCTGGTCGGACGCTGTAACTGTTTGCAACTGTTGCAGGCAATAGTAGAGAGATAGTTTTGAAGTGTCACTCAATGTAGTTTTTCGTGCAACGCTGCCGCGTAAACCGGCTTGAATGGCGGAGTCAAGCTATAAGTTAACAAACATTGCTTTTAATAATAATGACAAGATCAAGTCTGAAACGCAAGGCTACGAACACCGCCATTTCCTTTTTGCACGCAATTTGTTGCGCAAAACGTCATAAAAGTAGAACTTGTCTTTATGGCCTGGACACACGGTGCAACATTTGTTGCAGAATTAGAACCCGATCCTGAACCTCCAATGCTCAACGCAACATTACAGAGGAAGACGAACGGTGCATCAATGTGTTGCGCGCGATGTTACAGAAAATGCTGCATTTGCACCGTGTGTCAGTGTCGAGGGATAGATACATGATGCAATTCTACTATTGCTTGCAAAAAAAAATTGCAGTATTAATTAGAGCTCTACATCCATAGTAAAGAGAATTCCGTTTTAACCATTGCGCTTCATCTCGTAGACACCCGTGTGTGTGGATACATATTCCCTTAACTTTAACGAGAAATACTGGAAGAATCCAGAACAGTTTGAACCCGAACGTTTTGATGAAGGAACTCTTCAAACACCTGGCTCGTACTTTCGCTTTGGTATGGGACCCAGAAAATGTCTTGGATATCGTTATGCGTTAGCTATTCAGCGAATCGTTGTGGCATCGCTTCTTCAGAAATACTCAATTCATTTAGCGGATCCAGAAGCTCCAGAAAAAGTCAAAGAAGGTGGAATTCCTTTGGTTGCGCCGTACCTTTGTACAGAATTAGTGTTTAAGGAATATAATGTAATGCAATGTAGTGAGTCTTGAGTCTTGGAGTCTTGAAAATAAAGACTAGCCAGTAGTGGAGGAACAAGAGAGGGTCATGGAAACGCTGTTGAGTAGATTTTCTCTTCGATACATCTCTGTAATTTTGTAGTATATCGATTTATTTTAATGAAATTACTTGGAAACGGTAAAAACATGCAGTAAATGTTTGTTAGAACGACTAGAAACTGTCAAAACAATCAAAGAAATAAACCAAAAATCAACAATGACGCTTTGACAAAATTTTTGCTCTTTTCCTTGGTACAATGTACCCTGCGAGCAGAGTCCCCCTTTACCTTCTAATCGAGCGAACGAAGGAAGGGAGACTCTGCCGAAACCCTGTATTAATTTTCTTTGATTCGCCGATAGCCCAAGATCTTGGGCTACTCAAACTGGTATTTCTACCAGACAAACCGGTTTTTATGCGCACGACAAAACTAATCAGATTAGAATTCACTATATATCTGTCAACACAACAAAGATAGTAAAAATTGTACTACCAAAAATAAGTTTCAAAAGTTTCAATACGAAAACTGATATATACAGAAGGAAGATCAGGAAAACTCTCTTCTTTGTATATTTTTTAATTGATATCAGATACTTCGAATAAAACGACGTGAAGTGTTTGTAAACTAGCTGTTGTTTAGTGACCCGAGGTTAATCCAATTATTCTCCAAGTCAACGGAACGCTAGGTAGACCTCTAGCGCGAATGGCTCCTTGAAGTTTGAGAGCCAAGCTTTGATTCGTTAACGAATTGGAATGGGATGTAGCGCTGTTTGAAGCAGCCGTTTATGCTGAAGGAACATTGCGTGACGAGGCTATTAAAACACGGCTGCCAGTGAGACTACTCAGCTGCATGGTCTTTGCCCGCGAAATTTACCGGAAACGGAAGCTGTAGTTTTGTCCCAGTGGGCATGGATATTGATTAGTTTCTTAGCAACCGTCGCGCATTGCTCAAATGAAAAAATACAGGGTTTCGGCAGAGTGTCCTTTCCTTCTCGCATTGGGATGAGGTAAAGGGGGACTCTGCTCGCAGGGTAGGTACAATGGGAAGAAAAATTGAACGATGAATGCAGTAAATGCAGTAAATATAACTCCTAAGGAGCCGGTTCCGAAGAAGTTATATTTACTGCATCTATTACAGTGGCATTGCTTATTTATAAGCATTCTTTCTCTCTGTTTGCCATCTGACCCTGTTGCTAATTTAGCTAACGCCATCCACTGTGACATCATTTAGGTAATTGACTGCGCGCTGCCCTGCGCGTGACTCAAGAACCTGGGCAATGTCCACAAGTCGGACACGTCATGTTGTTGTTTGTTGATTTGATAACAGTGTAAGTGTGTTTAGCATTTCTGAATTCTCTATTCCACAATTCTCTGGTCCATTTGAGGTCCGTTCCAGACATTATTTTGGGATCATTTCGGGTATCGGGATCATTTCGGGGACGGGATCATTTCGGGGTCTGTACAGGCCTTAACTACTATTGTGAGTTTATATTTTACAAAAGCGAAAATGAGCAAGTTGCACTGAGGAAGTTGCACGAGATTTTGCTGAAAGTAAGAACACGAACAGCAAATGGACCGTGATCATTTTGTCACGTGACTGTACAATGATCGTATATTTCCGCGGTCTTCCTGTGTTTCCTGGGCGAGCTCGTCGAAGCTTCTGTTTGTGCAAGATGTCTGCGGATAGGAAGCGAGTGGCCATTATAGGCTCCGGAAATTGGTAAGATAAAAGAGCATCCTACCCAAAATATGACGAAGATTTGCATTTGTTTATTAGAAGCCTCATTTGTTATGTATTTTCTATCTAGGGGCTCGGTAATTGCTCGCATAATTGGAGCTAATACCAAGGACCATAACGATATCTTTCATGAAGAAGTCAAAATGTATGTTTACGAAGAAGAAATCGATGGCAAGAAGCTTACTGAGATCATCAACACACAACACGAGAACGTAAAGTACTTACCAGGATATAAAATACCTGATAATGTGGTGAGTTTGAAGTGCAGATATTTTGAAGTGTTATTATTCGATGCATTTTACAAAATGGTTTCTACCCAGGCAAGGAGGTATTTTGCTTGCATCATGCATCAATGGACATCTGTGTAAACAAATTATGTTGCCTTTATCATTGTTTATTTCGCTTGTATTGTATAGATATTTCATCAAGATTTGTCAAAGAAGACTTAAACTTAGATGACTATATAAAATCTTAGTAAAGACTATCGTTTGATCTATTTTGGGATCTATCAACGAGTGACCAATTTGACTTTGCCAACTATGCATTATGAGTTTCACTTAACACCACTTACTTATATCTTACAATGCTAGGGATTATTTAATTATAACCCGATGTAATAGCAAGGATACTAGAACAAAAGTGCTACATTCCTTATAAGCCTTTTATTGCCAAATTTGTTTTTACAATACTTTTGTAGCTGGTACCAGACCAGCTGAGTTGAATGCATTCCCCGAAAAGGATTATGGGTCAGCTATTTTGGTTAGCATTTCCTAATCTGATTTGAGAAAGTGAAATCGTTTGTGGTTTTCATAAAAAAACATTTTGTGATATTACCAGTTGAAAATCTATTTTTGTATATCAATATCAACTAATGGTACATCATGCCCACGTTGCAGCATAAGCAAAAGTCCTAAACACCAGTAAATTTATCCATTTTGAACTTAACTCAGTTCGCCGAAATTAAACTCTACGGTAAGACCAGCTTCCATATAAATAGCTTTGATAAAAGAAATGATTTATAAATCTCTTTAGAAATAACATTGCCAAAAATGAGAACTAATTTATACATGAGTTTTATTTTTGTTACCTTGAAACGCTGACTAGATTTTCTCAAAACGGTCTGCTTGATGCATGCTCCGACTCTCGTAAAAACGCAGGAATCAGCCAAGAGAAAACGTCGCTTACATCCTTGGAAACACAGTTAGAATTTCTCAACATGATGATAAGTAGTTTTGATAGCCATTTCTTTGTTTGAAATTGTGGACTTCAAGTGCCTCAGATTCACATTTATAGTAAATTTCTGCTCAAGACTATCTCCTCGGCTCGTCTAACCACAAACATCCACAGTCACCAAAACTCAGTGTTGTTTACGCCTCCAAACTTCTCCAAAACTTTGTTTTTCCAAAGAGAACATCATATTAGCAAAGAGATCGGCAAATTGAAGCAATGATGTAATTTTCTATCGTATTTCTTTACGTTTAGTTGGAAACAAACTCACAAGTTGAAGGACTTTGGCTGTCGTTTCGTCAAAATAAATGCTTTTTCCCGCCACTGGGCAGCGCGTCCGCTAACAGAAAAGGCGCGAATTTCTCGTATTTTAATTATTATTAGACTTTGAAATATTTTAGTGAAACTCTCTATTATGTCTTCTATAATAGCAAAATGGATTTACATTCTAGAAAATGAGGCATTCGTATTTTATCCATTATCTTGGTAGGTATGAAGTAGTACAAAGAAATGCTAATCAAAATAGCATTTCAAATCCTCGATTCTGATTGGTTGACCTTGGGATTGTTGTGAAGGTCAACTCAGCTGGGATGCATGTTCTTGACGTCATGGGTCAATCATAAGGTCAAATGGTGTTAACCCTAGGAATAGGCTTTCCTGGCCCTGTTACCAAGTTTTCTTGCATTAAAGTGTATATGACCTTTAGGGCTTTTCTGTTAACATAGAATCTCCATTTAGAGATAAGTTAGAAAAGAAATTTTGGTTTCAACCAGGTCAATATAGATAGAGAAATCAGGCCCTAAAATATGAAACAGGCCGTACCCATTCAAGTTGACCGTGCACTGGGAGACTGGTAACTTGTGACATAAATTTGGGAACCAGGGGCACTTGTAGTCTTGTAGTTTTTTGGGGCTATCGTGTGGCCAAGTTTGGTATTTAACGGCAAACTTTTGTCTTTGGGGCAACAAACAACTATAATGATCAAATGGGCCTGGTTGTTCAAAGGGTGATTAATGTTAATCCTGGGTTAAAATGAATGGTTTTCTTTAGATTTAATTCTGGGTTAGTGCTAATTGTCTTTCGAACAACTGGGCCCAGATCAGTGACAGGGGGCTGGAGTGGGAGGTGGCCCAGATCAGTGATGGGGTGGGGTGGGGGGGGGGGGGGTAATACAAGCTATACCGAGAGAAAGCTCTTTGAAAAAATTAGAAAAATTGGTATATCAGGCAATTTTTATGCAACGCTTACTTCTTTGTACTCACATGATAAATCTGCAGTGAAAGTTGATAAAACAGTAACAAAAAGTTTTAATTAGTTATACAGGCGTTAAACAAGGATGTATGCTATCTCCCACATTATTCAATATATTTCTACATGATTTACCAGAAACTCTTGATGATGATGCGTCTGACCTAGCAGTGACAAGCAACTATCGAATAAAAGGCCTTCTATATGCTGACGACCTGGTTTTGATTTCACAAACGAAAGAGGGCCTTCAACACCAGCTTAAAAAATTGCAACATTTTTGTGAGACATCGAGAATATATACAAACCTAGACAAAACCAAAATAATGGTTTTTAACAACAGTGGCAAAAGAATGAACAATTTTGAATCCTATCTTAAAAAAACTAAACTTGAGAATGTGAAAGCCATAAATATCTAGGATTAAACTTTAATACTTTTGGAACTTTTAACAATGCAAGAGAAGAATTTAAAGAAGATTGCGTAAAAGAACTATTAGAACGGAAAAAGATATATGGAAGTCACTTAGAACGATTTCCTAAACAGTAAAACTATTTAACTCTCTAATTAAACCTATTCTGTTATAATTGAAGTGAGGTTTGGGGGTGTTGATATCAAAGAAAACATAAACAACGATCCTGCAGAAGCAGTACATATAAAGTTTTGTAAAATGTTACTAGGAGTAAACAAACGGCTTCAAACAATGCATGCAGATCAGAACTAGGTTTATTCCCTGTAAGAGTAAGTGCGAGATTAAGAGCTATAAAGTTTTGGATTAATTTTGTCACCTCTGATCAAACAAAATTATCGTACTTGACTATTCAAGATTGTGGTTGTTGACAATATTCTATCTATTCAACATTCATGTAATTTGGAGTGGAAAGTAAATCAAATATAAAAGGGGTTTTTTTTAGGCTATAGCTTTTATGCCGCAAAAAATTGACGAAAACAATAGGAAAAATACTAACCAGAACAATAAAGCAGAGACTGTGAGGCACAGTGAAATGACAAAACTTGTTATGGGGAAATTCATGATGACACGGGTAGGAAAGACGACCCCACACCAAAAAAACTCAGAACTTATAGAACTTTTAAAGAACATATCATACAGAACAGGTACCTGAAAGAGGTCAGCAATATCAAACATAGGAATAGCAACTTTACTAAACTTTAGGATTAGTAATCATTTGCTTTAGAAATTGAAAGAGGGAGATAATTCAGGGCCCATACGTTGAACCAGAAGAAAGAATATGTCCTCTCTGTAAATATGAAAGTGAAGATGAGAAACATTTTCTTCTCAGATGTTCCTTTTTTCTCAACAAAGAGAAAGGAAATGTTTGAGAGGATTTGTACTATACGAAGAAAAAAATAGAATTTCTTAGTGAAGACGAAAAATTTCATTACATAATTAATCCACGTAAATTAATACAAAATTCACAGCAAAATATATTTATGAATGTTTTGAAGAAAGAAAAGGAATATTAGCACAAACAAACGGATAACACTGTTATGAGACATGAAACACAAGTGATATTATCCTGCTAGCAGAGCCTTCTTTAAAGACTCTGCTCGCAGGATAAAAGCAAAGTAAGCTTAAAGAAATTATAGTTTAGATTATATATTGTTCTGTTATTTAATTATTCTTTTATTAGCATATATCTGATTTACTTGTAAGGGTAAAAAGAGCTAATAAAAATGTCTGTCTGTCTGTCTGTATAGCTACAGCTATTGTAGAGAGGCAGTAATTAAGGGTAGGTTCACCTATATTAACCTCAGCATATCATACAGTCCATGTTTGAAAAACAACCAGCAAAAAATTGAATAAATTACATGTATTTAAAATGAATACCATAGTATCATGATGATATCTATTTCAGGTTGCAGTACCAGATGTTGTAGAGTGTGCAAAGGATGCTGATGTTCTTGTATTTGTAGTCCCACATCAGGTAATTTTGGTGCTTTTTTTGCTATATATATATGTACACTAGGGATCTGGCCAAAGAATAATACTTAGGAGCCCTTTAGGCCCCCAAAATTGAAAGTTAGAAGTTGAGCCATTTTGTTGGGGCTACTAGAACATTATTTTTGTTGCCCAAGCTAGTATGTAAGGCAATGAAAGAGGTGCACCTAAGGTAGAACCTAAAAGAACCTTTGAACCTTTGCACAACTGTAAAAAAATTATGTAATAAAAGTAATATATTTCATTGGAGAACAATGACCTTTGCTGAGTTTACATTAACTTGCATGAAGATTCTGCAATTGTGTGCCGTAGTGAAGGCAATGAACATTGGTTACCAGACACCCATTCTAGGCAATAGCCTTACATGCAATATTTTGTGTCACTATTTCAAAAGAACAAATGATTTTGTTGTCTTTGTAGTTTATAAAGAGAACCTGTGCAATGATGAAAGGGCATCTGAAAGAAAATATTATAGCAATTTCACTTATCAAGGTAATTTAGTAGATATGTGTAGGTAATCATTATCTTGGTTATCATATAGTCCAGTCCCAGACTCTCTTTCTTGCCGCTCCAGGACTCGCGGAGAAAGAGAGTCCAGTATAACTTGCATGCGCATGTGCAAAATGAGCCAATCAATTGATTAATTAGTATTTTGC